>JAOEHY010034208.1:0-122362 GCA_025447955.1 Psilopsiagon aurifrons | reverse complement strand
AGGGGGGAATGGCCGAGCTAATTCCTGGTTCGTTTTCTGTACAATGCTTGGAAGCTCCTGATCAAAAGGAAGGCTTCAATAAAGCCCAATCAGAATGCCTAATAATAATAATGACATTTGGAAATGCCTTTTCTGTCCCTCTTGTCCTTTTTTCTCCCTGTGTTCCTCTCACTAAAGTGTGTCAATGTTGTGTTTGATAATTACCTGTAGGACATTGTATTATTTTAATTGCAGTTTGATATGCCTTTTAGGCTTGGGGTTTTCCCCCAAAGATGGATATGTTTTATCAAATGTCAGTGCAGCTTTAGGGAACACTTTTTTAATCAGATGTGTTTCTTTCTGAATTGGACCAGTTCTGTCTTAATTATGGTACTGCAGATATAAACCACTTTAAAATTTGCAGCCAGCTAGTTAATAAATAGTGAGACAGCTCACTGGTTGTATCTCAGTTCCTATCAGAAAGGAAGGAGGTTTTTCCCTTTTCCAAGATGGCCTTGTAAAATGCTTTCTGTCATCACAGGGCATTCCTGTTTGGGTCCTTCCTTCCCTGCTTTGGTGCTGAACCATACCCATGCTGATGAGGGGAAACTTGTTGGCAGTTGTGGAAGGATGTTGCCTTCCTCTTCTGCACATGGCTAAAACTACATGCAGCCCCTTTAGTTTGTTCCATTCTTTAATCATCATCTTCCTCCCTTAATCTATGTCCATTACATCACCACTGTCAAGTCTTTCTAAGCCTCCAGCTGGGTGTCTGTGTGACAGCATAGGTATTAGAAAGATGTGCTGTTAACCTCATTTTTGACAGTAGTATCACTTAAAAATTTTATTATTCTGAAAGCCTGTCATGCTTACTGTTTACTTGGGACAAACTGACTGTCTATTTAATGCTTAATAGTTACCAAATTTGGAGATACTTGGAAGGTGAACTCTAGCCACATTTTAGAAACACAGGGATCAAAGTGACCTCAAGGGTATCTCTAAGTACAAGACTACAGTTGGGTCAGCCTAATTCAATTGTAGGTTGAGCAAGCCTATGCATTATTTCTATTTCTTGCCTTTCCTTCAAGAAGAGCTGGTTTGTCCTTAGCACTGCAGCATGTGGAAAACTCAAACAAAGGTAATTTGGTAGCTTTATTTGTTAAGCTATTCCAGGGCTTAACAAGCTTTAGATATATTGCTTCACTATCTAAACCAATATTTTGTGTAACCTGTATGTTGTATTGTTTCTCTTACACCAGAAATTTCAGAATTAGTGTAAAAATAGGAAGCTGCTAACAAAATATATGATTTAGTGGTTGCAAACAAGAGTTGTTATATTCAACATTGGCCATTGCAAAGAATCATTGTGTGCTTTAAGAAAATCTTCATCTTTATTTTTCCATAAAATAAATACGGAGTTATTCATGGTAAAATATGAAAGACTTTGTATTCTTCTTGCTGTCTGATTTTGGTTATATATCCTTCATGTAGTGTGCTTTTAATAAGGTTGACCAAAGTATTGGAGCTGGCTGATTTTTCAGTCAGAAATGTACATTTTTCACCAAGTATTTAAGAACTTTGGTTCACTTTTCTTGGGGAGTGGGCGTTAATTCACCCATAGGGTTTATGAGTAGTTAGGTGTGTTACTTGGATAGCATAAGAGAATCACTCATGCATGAAGTGAGAGTATGATGACATACGATGTGTAAGAGCACCTATTTTTAAATCTCTGAGGTGCCATTGTCAGAACAACCTCGAGCTTGCTTTATTAAGTTTATTGAAACAGATTTGTGTGAGTTTGCAAATTCTATTTTTCTGGTTAAGAAATTGGGATGTCTTATTAGGTGAGCAGTGCTTTATATCACATGAATTGTGTAGCTCCTGCGGAAACTCAGTTCAGTAGGAATGTTGTTTGCTGGTCAGAACTGTAGGTTGCAGGTTTCAACACCCAGTTGACCAGCCTGTCTACGAAATGCTTCAGCATTCCTTCTGTATTACTGCACTGAATTTATGCATATAGTTAGGCAGGGTACTGAACCTCCTGGGATAAAATTGCAGTTTTGTGAGCTTGGTTTTCTGTACTTTAATTGAAATGGTTGTGTAAAAAGAACCTTCGATTAAACGCTAGGTATCCACAGATACCAGTGCTAGTTCTATATATCTCGCAGTACTCAGACCATTTATTAATGAACGTATATCACTTTTTTGGCAGTATTTAGCCACTAGTTAATTATGGGTGTACCCATAACCTTATAATAGTAGGAAATACACTAGTGGACTGGAGTACTGAAACTGTAGGGTATCATTAGAGAAACTGACTGTTCTGATGTCAAAAAAAATCCTAAACAAGGTAGACTAAAGGATATGTCACTATTATTGTAAATATAAGCGTTTATGGTAGTAAGTGGCCAAATTCTGGGCTCCTTTGTTATTGCATCTTGTCTCTGAACAAACTGGCTGGGACTTGAAAGACAGGGGCATGTGGGATAGTATTTCACAGTGCTCTTGACTCTGTTGCTCAATAAAGGAAACTTAAACCTCTCCTGTGAACCTGTAGTCCCTGCAAAGAGACTGCTGTCACCAAATGATTTTGCAGCATACTGCAAGGGGTTGCTTGCTTTGAAATTTGTGGAAAAGGGAAAGGAGTACTCAAAGTTTGAAGGTGTACAAAAACTTTTTCAACAGGGGATGTGGTAGGTTTACCTATAAAATACTGTTAAGGGCAGGCAAAAAACCCCAGTGTCTGGTCAGTAGGGAAAAACTATTCTTTTAAAATGGATATGTAGTCTGGTGAATATGTTCGTGCTTAATGCAGGATTTTTAACTGAGAACTTATGGAATGTAATGGTCATGTAGTAGTGGTGAAGCATTAGCTCTAAGAGGAAAGCAAGCAACAATCATGCATGTTTTTTACCCAACATCCTTTTTAGGGTAAATTACTTGCTTTTCATTTGGAAAAGTAAAACTCTGTGACCCAAGCCATCTGACATCCATGAGAGCAAAATCTTTGCAGACAGCTTTGTCAGGGAGAGGTAATCACCCTGTAATGTTTTTTGGACACTTCCCCACTCCCATGAAGTAGGTGTGCAAAAGTCAAGATTCCTTTCCAAATAAGTTACACCTCTGGCAAATTTGTGTAATTTAATCTTCAGCAGCAGTTTTGCTGGCTGCCAAGGATGGTTTACATATCCTGTAGTTTGGCAGAGTCTCTGGGGCTGTGTCTACCTGTTCTCTGGCTGGCAGAGAGAAATCAGCTGTCCTGCCAGCAAAGCGCGATATACTTTTGCTAGTCTATTATGGACAGTTATAACAAAACAATGGGATAGAGAAAGGAGAGAACAGTTGTGTTATTAATTGTTGTTAACACTATATATATATATCTCCAAGAAAATGTGCCAGCTTAGGGAGGTGAAATGCTGCCCCTTTAAGGCAATGGGGGAAAATGTGTGCGTGTATTTACAAAGAGTGCAAGAGCACAGCAGTATCACCACTGCATCTGCACATGTCACTCACAAAGCTGCCTATGGACTGCATCTCTTTTCACTGCTGTCACCAAAAATGCACTGTATTCAGCATTTGAAAACTTGTCAGAGATGTGCCTTTGTAAGCAACCTGAACCACAGGTAAATTTTAGACATTACTGCTAATAATACCCCTCTTGCATTGCTGCTCTTTATTATTAGAGTTTGTATCTGCATATGTGGGGTTTTATAGAGCTGATAAGGTTTTAGCAAGAGTAGGGAAGCTTCCGTAGAAATGTTGGTATACTGAGGTGGGATGATCTAAGGATGCTGATAGGAAACAGCTGCTGGCCAGATTTGCCCTCCCTTGTCAGTGTGTTTTTGATTGCTTAATTACCACCTCTCTTAGCAGAAGTTTGTTAGGAAGTTAATTGTTGCTGTATGACAACAGAATTGGTGCAAATCCTCTGTGATTTGCGCTCTAATAGGATTAAAATTGTATGTGTTACCGTTCACTAAAAAATAGGTGTAAAGGGTATTTACTCCATATGACCACAGTAGTGGCACACAGGAGCTCCTGAGCAGAATCACCCAGGTACTGGATATCCTCTGTACGAGTTGGATTTTTCTCATTGCGTCTCTCTAAAAGTACTTCGGTAGAGCTAGCTGAAACACAGGCAGAGTTCTGATCCAGCCAGGCAGATTTAAACTCTTCTGAGAGACTGTTCTGACGTGAGAGCCAAGTGGCAAGAAGTGCAAAATGGGAATCGTGAGGCTGGGATCCCGCAAGTCAGCTCGCTACGGCTTCTCTGTGCATCAGTTTGGACACACTTGGTAGTCTAAAAGCTGAAACAGAAAAGAGGAAAAAGTCTGTATCTTTCCAAAAGTATTTAGACAGATCAGCTTCTGAAATGTGTGAGATGCTCTTGGGTTTCCTGTTCATGTTCCAAGTGTTTAATAATCTTAAGCAAAAATACGCAATTTTAGCATTGAAAAATTGTTCATCTCCTTTCAGCTAGGTTTCAAATTTTTTAATAACTTAAGTGCTTTAGGTTTTTGAAAAGGTCTTTAAAATACTACAGTAAAAATTAGCCAGAGAGCCACAGATTACTCTGGGCCATACCTATATCCATTATATGATCTTTGTGCTGTGAAACTGTTTCAGGCTCAAACATTCACCTTTTATGTGGAATAAGTTAATCTTGAAGATGCTATGTTATGAATTTTTGTCAGATTTTAATGCAGACATTATAATGATAAAACTGATTAAACTATGACCGTAGTAAAAGCATTTCTTCAGTGTCCAAAGTCAGGTAAAAGTGGCAGTGGGGATGTGAATCACTTGCTTTGAATGTGCGTGGGGGGTCAGTTTAAACATCATGAATGTAAATATTATTTGTTAGTGAAATTCCATAGTCACCGCTTGCTGTGCAGCGGTCATCTGTTGCATCTGTTGTTTTGGTTTCGTGAGTTAACAGTATATTCATTTAGCTCATAAGGAAAAATACTAGTATTTTTGTATTTTTGAGTGATTCCACATGAGTTCATAGCACAGCAGCTGTTGATATCTGAAAGTCTGGAATCTCCAATAACTTTGTCTTCACCTTCCGTAGGAGACTATAAGTGGCAATTAAAATTGTTATGATATTTTAAACCCGTAAATGATTTGTTAATATGTATGGTTCCAGTGATACATGAAGTAAGAACCTGCTCTTTTCACTGAAATGCATAATTATTCTAACTTAATTTGAACAAATATCAAGTTATGGGATGCTGTAAGAACTCTTTCATAGGTTCACTTGAGAGGCGGATTAATTTTTCTCTGTATCTGTTTGTTATAAAAGCAAAGTGATAAAAATCATATGCTTTAAGTTGTGGTGTGGTGTTAGTGTACATACTTGTTTTAAACATTGAGTCTGTGATCAATTTTTTTTTCTTCCTTAAAGATGAACTTAAATTAATGTGGGATGAATTTAAACTACTGTTGCTGTTCCTCATAATATTTTTGATATGTCATTCAACAGATACTACTGAAAATCGCAGTCTCTTCGCTAAAAGACAATGTGACATGCAAGATTTCTGTTTTGCAATTTGTTGCTTTTTAGATTCTTATCTTGCTAATAACACCTTTCCTAATAAGCTGTTTTGAAAAAAATCATTTTAGAAACGAAAGTCATGTTTCGCTAGATAATGATTAATATATGTGACCTTCATATTTGTATCAGGAACATAAATATACACTTTTTTCTGTGTCAGTCATTGTCTAAGATTTCATCTTTGTTCTGCTTTCCATTACATACCATGAATTATATGAAATTAATTTAATTGCTACTCCAAACAGAAATTAAATGTGCCCTAATCCAGAGTTACGTTGTTTGCTTTTACAACTGTAAGTCATAAGTAATTAATTTTCCTTGGAAAATTAATTCACTTACCATTCCCAGTAGCATCATATGTTGACACAGGGTTATAGATAGTTTAATATTTTTGTTCAGCATGTTGGCCTCAACTTTGGAAGACCTTAAAGCAAAACAAATTCAAATTTACTCAACTGTATATAATTCAGGGTTATTTAAAGTGAATGTTGTCTTTATTGCTGTCAACCAGCTGATGATGATGATTCTAAAATTGTATTCAGTCTTCCAGAACACTAAAGTCTATGGACAGATGTGAATTATTTCTTTAAAAAAAATAAAACAAATTTGTTTTACATTAGACATTCGGATAACATGGCCACTGGAATGCCATCAGCAGTAGAAACATTTAGCTCCTCAGTGAACGTATAACTATCTATTACAAAGCCTTGGTCTAGAGGCAGATTTTCTTCAGTGTGCCTTACGCTGCTTGGGCCGTTACTAGGTGACACATGATTCCCGTTGCACTCAGAAATTTCTGAGTTGACTTCATTTGGAACATTGATTTGTTTCCTGTCTTCTTGCGTGCGCAAGGGCAGCTGGTTGCCGTGCTGAGGGGCGCTGCAAACACTTGTGTGGGTGGCCCTGCTGCCCACAGCTGATGGTCCTTCAGAAATGGCATTGAGTAGCGTGGGCCACAGGTCTTCCGGAATGAGAGAGGCAGCTTTTAGGTCTGATCTTTCAGGTTTGCCGGGAGAACTCCTCTTTTTTTTTCCCCCCCCTTTCTTTTTCTTTTCTGTGCATCTCCATAAAACATGGTGTTTATTACTTTGGTTTATTTTTATTTAGTGAAGTCCTCCAGCTGAAACTCCAGTGATGGCAGTGTTGCAGTTCAAACAAGCAAGGCTTATTTTATGAATGTCCCTTTGTGGGTTGGTGGCTGCATTTTTGCCTGAATGCAGGGGGTCGGTATCAGTAGCATTTAATTTAGAATTTTGGGGGTGGAAAGTAGAAATTGACATTTAATTCCAGTGTCAAGTTACTGCTCGATCAGGCATAAAAATATTATTGCATTAGCAATCAGAGGAAGAAAATAAACTGTGAGTGCATTGACAATATACAGACGTATGGCAGGCTTGTGTAAAATAGCACAGTAGTTGGAAGAAAATACTTTTTCACATGCTTTTTTCACCACAATACATTTTTATCAAGTAGAGAGTGTACAGAAAAGAGTTCTGCTAATAAAAATTGGTCCTGCTTATAAAATTTGGTCCTGCTAATAAATGCTTGCAAAGGTAAGTTCATCTGTATGTAGCAAAATTGGGTGTAGATAAATATGATCACACATCTCTTGTGCAATCTCTAACATACACATGCATGTATGTGCAACGTCAATGACCGTGTTGACAGAGATCTCCATTAAAACCTGGATCTGTTAGTTTCAAATTCAGTTATTTTGAGTTTCCTGGCTCTGCGTAAGAAAAGTAATGCCGCTATATCTGTTAACGTAATAGGCTTCAGTAGGTATTGCTAGCAGTTTCGTTATTATGGGTTAATTACTTTCAAAAGGCTTCACTGTGATATTTAAAAATACAAAGCAAACATCAGTCTGGTGAACTGAGTTTGGCCATGTGCTTCTACTTGCCAATCAAGTGCATTGCTGAAGCCTCATCCTATCCACCACACCAGCAGTTTGTGACTTCTTTACCTAGCTATCAGCTTCAGCAAAGCGCAGCTCTTACCAACCCTGCCAAAGTTGTTAATTTCTTCATTTTCACCTGCTCTGTACCTTCCCTCTTGGGAAAATGAGTAGCAGCAGCAGTTCTATCCTTTCTTAGCTTTCTTTTGCAGGAACTTGTGCTGATTACACATACAAGCAGCAGGCTGGGGACACCATGTCCTGTGTATCAGCATTCTCTTTCAGTCACCCCTCTGTGGTACTGTTACCCATGTAATGTACATAAAAAAGGTCTTGTGTATAAAAAAATTTGAAAGCCAACCAAAAGCTGTGCTGTTCTTACAAATTTCTTGGCAGTAGGAGTTTGTTTCTTTTGGGAATATTCCCATTCATTTTACGATGACAGTGATTGTCTAAATTTGCAAGAAAAATGAAGTTAAAATAATTATTGTCTAAACAAAAAAAACCTGCAGAAACTGTTTCTTCAGGCAAAATATGTATTCTTGAGCTCAGCTGTAGTTTTTGATTAGACAATTCTGAGTTGGCACTAATTCTGAAAAAAAAAAACAATTGATCTATGAAGTACAATAGCAAAAAGCCCAAGAAGCATGAACAAATGCTTACAGTGTCTCCTAATATAAGCGCCTGGCTCTTTGGAGGCCACCAAGAAGTCTGCAGTGATTGACGTGCATTCTGGCAAAGCCTTTCTCTCTTTTTTCCCCTGCAACGGTGTTGCAGTCAGTCAAAGTGTAGGGACAAAGCGGAGTGAATACCAGTTTCCCCAGTACAGGGGCTATTTTTTCAGGAAGTCTAACTCAAACCAGATGTTTTGCTTAGACCTAGAGTTTGTTGCTGCCAAGCATCTCATCAGAGGTCAGAGTTCTGGGCTCAGGGCCCTGCTAGAATTCTTTCACAAATTGCTATTCGGTGAGGTTTTAATCCTAATGGAAAGAATAATGTGCTTGTAAAATCTGCAGTTATTACAAACACAGTATACATATTGTGGACTTCAAATGACTACATATTTCATTCCCATAAACAGGGAATGCAGATGAATGCAGTGTGTAATAGTTTTAGACATTCAAACTTAAACTAAGTATATAGTTTATACTACTGTTAACTATTTGCATTCTTAACACTCCTGTAAAATGAGTAGTAATCTTGACTAACAATTGGCAGCTCGAAACAAAACAAAATGAAAAAATTTCCAGCACGTTTTGACTTGTAAGCTGTTTCCTGAAGTAAATAGGAAACCTTATGCTTTTGAGAATGTTGAGAAAGGACTCAGCTTGCTTAAGGCACTAGGTTTGGCGCAGTTTGTTTCTTTCCTTCTTTCCTTTTTTTCAGTCTGTTTTTAAATACTTTGGTAGCAACATTTTATGGTCAAGTTAATCTTACTTCAACTATTTCTTCATAGAGCTAATTATTCATCCCCAAAACCTCACAGTAGACTGTTTATATTCCAGCTTACTTAAAAACAACTGCTGATGATACCAAGTGCTAAGAACAGGAACTAGTGATGAAAAATCTCACTATGTTACTGCCTTCTTGTTGGGAGCATTATTGATAAACTTCTGCTTTGATTCTACTGAAGGTGAAGTTTGAGTGCAAGAGAAAATTCTCAGATGTGCTGCAGCCTGCAGCTAGAGAAATGCAGCTTGGTAGAATATGAAGATTAAGAGGTTGGATATCAGAAATTAATGTATGCTATAGAAAGTAGTGCTCCAGTGCAAGACTGCATGATGTAACTGATGGCACAGTGAAGCTATAGGGATGAGTTGTGCGAGTTTTTTGTGACATCTTAGTTTTCAGCAAATACTGCTAAAGAATCATATTTGTGATTTTCCAACTTTGATAACTGTTCAAATTTTGAAGTCTTAATTATGTTCAACTGTGTTTAACATAACTGTGCTGCTTCATCTCCTCCTAATTCGTGAATTTGATGTAACTTATAAATGGTTTTTTTTTGCTTTGATGCAAAGTGTATCTTAAAAAGGTGGTGTTACTCAAAAGAGTTAAAGTTATCTCATTTGCATGATGATCATAGTCAGTGATAGTCACGCTGGGAAGGAGGTAATTACGTATAAGGCAGTATGTCTCTGTTAATACTCTGAACTTTGAGACATGCTGAGGTGTTCATCCGTTGCACAATTGTCTTTATTATTCTTAATACTTATAATAAGAACTGTGTTTTGAATGTTGATGCTCAAGTACAGGTGTTACTTTTTGGGGTGGGGAGAAATCTTTTAACTGCTGATAACTTTTCAGTAAGCCTCCCTGTTGGCTAAATTTCATTCGTGCGGATGAGTGTAGTGATTTGTGAAATTAATCACTGCAAAATCAGTTTGGTGGTTGAACAAGAAGTTGATGAAGCTGGCATTTGGACAGCAAATTCATTTTACAGACACTATGCATATTTATTTAGAGATTTTTATTGCTATATTCTTTAGAAAGAAGAATATGGCCAAAGAGGTATTGGTAAGCTGCTTTTCCATTGTAGTGTACACTTGTATAAATAATATTTTCCCTTTGATTTATTGCGTATATACGATTTACATTTAGATGTACAGAACTGAATTGGAAAACTGGAGTTAGTTCGGTTAGTAGATTATAAATTTTAACTTTGTCCGGTTAGAATCTGCATTTTGATTAACTGAGACTATTTCTTTTGTTTAATAAATACCTAAACCTCTATAAAGACGTACTACTTTTATTGTAAGTTGGCTGCTCTTGGTACAAGCTGATGCTTCAAGGTGGGAAATTGAATATTAAACACAGATTGAAATTAATACATACAACCCAATCATTCAGATGCAATAAGAAAAAGGGAGACAAACTGCAATCTTATGAGAGCTTTTTCATATTAATGAGTTTCCATTTGCCAATAATTCTGTCATTTGTAACTTGAATCATTCATCACCCCTGCAAATGGTTCTTTCAAGACGTTATTTGCAATTTTGTCTTGTGTTTTTGTCCTTGATGTTGTGAAAATGACCGTCTACAGTTACAGGAATGAAAAGAGATCTCATTCAAACATCTTTTGTGTTTCCACTTTCAGTGAAAAATGTTTTTCAAACCTGCAGCTGGTTATTTCTGCAGGAGTTCCCACTTATATTCAGGTTTGATTGACATTCTGAAATGGCAGCTTTTCATGAAAAGCTGTTAACTTGTAGAATTTGGTTATGGTACTAAGACAGACTGACTTTGTTCTACTGTTGGGGCCTGTCCAACCTAAACACAACCCTGCATCTGAATTTAATAGTGCTGCTCAGCACAGGGAGCATGAGCTTTTTCTTTTTTCGTTTTTTCTTTTCTGTTTTTTTAACACTGGTTCTTCTGATGTGTTTTTTGAACCTGACCTGATAGGTACTCGTCCTGAGATCTTCTCTGTCAGTAATTGGGTTAATTGGCGTTCTCCTTTTTTCTTCCTCTTCTGGGCTAGCAGGTTGTGCGGTGTTGCTCTTCCATAATTTGATGGACTGTATTTATTTTTCATCATTTTATGTACTGAAAATAAGTAAAAAATGTGTTTCAGTGACTCTACAAGTACTACACTGTGTCATAAAAGTGACTGTAGCCTTTATTACTATTTGTTTCTGAAGTTCTGGGTGTGAGGGCAAGCTTACAGTATTAACAGATTTTCTGAGCAATGATTACTGTTTAATTTCTAGACAAGAACGGAGAAAGCAGAAGCAGAAACACGATTATCCTGCCCTCATCTTTAGTGAGATGGTCTTTAATTTTATGCTAGTGTTGAACGTGGGAGAGAGAGACATTATGCAAAATCAGTTATGCTCTGTGTTTCTTGCCAAGCTTTTAGATAATGATATTAAAGTACCCACATACATTAGCTGAGAAGAGGAGCATTTGTGACTGTTTACATGAGGGAACTGAAAAAATTAGAGATCCAAGTATCCCGGCTTCCCATCACTGACTCCCACTGCTATTTCATTCAAGTGTGAGAAATGAAGCATGGGAAATATTTGGGATATTCCACAGGTTAACTTGTACACTTCTGTAAGAGTAAATTCATGTGATTTGTATGAGGGAGCATTTGAGTTTTGTTTTATAAAGGAGGTAATAGTGTCATTTATTGCAAGTGATTGTACATTGTTGAGCTGCTGATAGTTTAAGAAATGTATTTTTCTGCTTATCATAGTTAAAAATTCCCATCAACTGTTTTCTTAGCTGGCTAATTGCTTTTATAAAACTCTATATGTGCACCTACCGCTGGTGATACAGAAATCGATACACTCATTCAACCCCATGCCACTGTAGTCTGTTTAGGGTGCTGGGATGGTAATGTGAAATAGGTGCTGCTTATGCTGACTTTGTAAATGTCTCCTTAGTCGTCTGTGATATGGCACTGGTACAGCCCCATTTTGGTTACTGTTAAAAACCATGTGTGCTTTTGCTGTGAGATAAAACATGATTTGTTTGATCCTTTTCTTCAAAATTATCTAGACTTAGTAACTGTTTTCTCAGATGCCTGTTCTGTAGTTTTCTAAATTTTGAATAAAGTACCAAACAGAAGACAAATTTCATGTCAATACACCAATGTTGATAGTTCTGTCCCATAATTTTGTATGAATGCTTGCAAGCTTCATGTGAGCTTTCAAAGTAAAAGCAAAAGCATCTTAGTTGCCACCCAGATGTTACTGTTAAAAACTAATACACACCACTGCTCTTCCTCCAAGGAAAGGCAGGATACAGGGTACAAGCTTTTTGGTATACCCTTAAGGTCACTGTGAAATACTAGACCAATTGAATTAAATGGCAAACTGCCCACTGACTTTAAATGGAGTCAGGATTTTGGCCTTTATCAGGCCCTAAGGGCAAGCAGATTTCATTCTTAAACAGACCAAACATGGGAGTCTTTCAAAGGAAAGTTGAGCCGTTGTGAAGTCTGACCCAAACTGCAAAATGCAGAGGGACCTTGAACTTCACTTGGAAGTCGAGGAGGTATAGGTAAATAACTACTGTCCTATTGGATGCAGTGTAATGTGGTTACCATTTTGAAACACTGTTTTCCTTGTCATTTTCTATAGGAAAACAGTATTTTATGAGTCATTGATTGCAAATGGGTGTTCTTCATTTCAAAATGGGTAGGAGAATATAGAGAGCAGGAGACACTAACTAATAAGCCACTGCTTCACACTGTTCCCATGCAGAGCAGAAGAGGTCAGATTTTTCTCACAACTCTCCCAGCAATGGGGCTACACATTTAAAACTTGGGTTATGTTTGATTGGTTTTGGTTTGGGTGTTTTTTAGTTACATATTTAATGAAAACTTTTTCTGGTATTCCTTCATTAGCCCTCTGGTAAATTTTCAATCACATCCATGGGAATTTAAATGGTGTCCTTTTTATTTAAAGAAGAATCTGTTAAGACAGAATGTGTATCAGTAAGTTCGGGATTGGAGCACTAGAATGATTTACCATCACAGAAATCTTGAATTGCAAAATTAAACTTTAAGAAAAGCATAAATTTCAACCATATAAGCATACATTAAGGGGCTTCAAACTCATTTTACAAGAGCAATTGTTATGCTTATTTGCAATGGTGTAAGTACTGTATGGTAGTATTACAGAGAAAATATTCTTTGGTGAGCCTGGACTTTTTTGCCACATTTCTCTGGCCAGAACAAGTGAGCAGGCTTGTAACACTTTTTTGCCCTCTAATTCACTGGTTTAACTCACAATACTTTATTTCAATTTGATTTCCTCAACTAGTATAGAAGTGCTTCTGTGAATGGAGATTCTTTTAGCCGTTTTTCCCCTTTAGATTAGTATAAATTGAGACGTCACAAAACTTCGAAGTAGGTGGGCTGATAATCTGGACTTTCTAATCGTTAAAACCCTCCCCATCTGTTTAGGCTGTTGTCTTCCTCTCTCCCCCCTGCCCCCTCTTCTATTCCTGCTGTCTAGTTGTCCTTCATTTTATTTTAATTGGACTGATGATGCAACTATATATTAATGAACTGGAGGTAGGAAGTTATACAAATGTTGTTTCCATTATGTTCTCCTAAATTTCTGTCTTTTCAGCAGAAAAGACAGGGCCCATTTATTCCTTAATTATAAGATAAGAAGACTACTTTTAATCGTAATTAAGGCTGTTCTAAAGCCACATTCCTGAGCATGCTCTCAGTCTTGTCTTCTCAAAATGTGAATTGGCAGGGTTGCTTGCTGTCTTCTGTCTCTGCAACTGCTTCTGTCTGTGGTGTAGTAGAGCCATGTTGATCAATGTTATGTATGTATGTTAATGGTGAATGAATGAATGTGTTAGGGGCATCTCATGTAAATCTGGTTTTTCTTACTTAACTGAGGGCCATTGTTTACTCTGAATATCGCTGTTAAAGAACCTGGGTATTTTACTGAAAACACTTATAAGTGTGGGTAAGAAGGGTAATGGTACAGATTTTGACCTGAAGTGTGTGTTAAATGGTATGTTCTTGTCTTTATTTTCATAGCATTCCTTCCCTCTGTGTACACATCATTAGACTGTCTCTCTGGTTTATCACATCCTGAGATCTGATCCAATGTTACTGTTACTAGGTACCATATAATTTTCCAACTCGATTTAGTAAGCCACTGTGCCTCTCCCATAATCTTTTCTGAAAAGCCAGTGTCCCAGATAAATTGTATATCTGACTGTGTTGTAGGGTTTAGATTTTCAGGACGTTGGGAAGAAGTGTGCTAAGGTTTCTGTCTCTTTAGATGTCTGCATTGTGAATTTGAGAGACCTTTCAGAATGGGTTTTTTTTTCCTGAGTGCCTTTTTTCCTTTTTTCCTTTCCTTCCAGTCATGAAATGCAAGATACATAATTAAGGCAAATAGAAATGTACTAATATATGATTTAAAGTTATGAATGTTTTATGAAACCTTTGAGTCAGTCAGAAATGACAGCGAATTCTGGGCAAGTGCAGTAGTGTGAAAATGCCAGTGTGGATTTACATTCCCGATATCCAAAGACATAGAAAGCTAGAACTGGACTCATTAGGACACTTCTCTTCATGACAAAGGAATTTTGTTGCTGAAATTTCAGGCTGTTGTGTAATAATGTAATATTTGCAGGACAATCTGGTTGCAGAAGTTGTGGTGCTTTATTAAGCTATTGGAAATGTCCTAATGCTGCACATTTCCAAGAGAACTCTTTCGGTGGCTAACGCTTGCGGACAGAATTCCAGTTTGAGAAAAATGCATGTTTTGGTGCAATGAGGTGCAGTCTGTGCAGATGGGAAAACACTCCTGAAAAATCTGGATCAGGAAGTATCCATTTCTTTTCTGGGGCATATTGAAATCAAATGATGGAAAAGACTGAAAGTAGTTAAAGATTATAATCTGTGCATAAGCCATCCTGAAGAACAATATCATTTGTAGCTTCTTGTTTGTTCCAAGTATAAATTTCAAAGTGACTAATCTGGCGGGGAGCGTTTTGTCTTCTTTTGAGACGTTTCTATGATGTGATGTGACATAACGTAAAGTCCATGTGCAGTGCTCTCTTCTCATTTTCCTAGTTATCCATATTTCAGTATATTTTGAACCAGGTTTCCATACCTAGGTATAAGGTATGACGTTATCATATCATATGACATTATCATATCATATGACCTCATCAGCATGCATATAACTTGAACTATTTGGATGTTGGTTTCCAGTTCTCTTGTGGAAGCATAAATGAAATAATAAAAATATGCTAATCTTAAATCCCATCTAATTTTAAAAGTAAAAAAAAAAAAAAAAAGAGAAAAAAAAAAAAAAACCAAACAAAACAAAAAAGAAGTGGGGAGAAATCCACAGCAAAACCACCACCAAAACCCCAAACAAACAAAATCCAGCAAAAAACCCCAAACTAAAGTACAGGCCATTTTTTGGTTTTTTACATACCTGTTTCACAGATCCTGTATCTTAGGAATATACTTAACTGAAACAGTTATGGAGCCATTTATCCTATTTGGTTATGCATGTAAGGTGCTAAGTCAGTGTAGCTATCAGCGAAGTAGCAGCAGGAGAACTTGGGATCAGCTTCTGGAGATGTTTTTCCCACTGCCAGGATTTGACTACATCTGTGCTGTTAGTTTTGTTTTCCAGCTTCATGTCCAGACATTAGAACAGAATAGCCTAGTTGCATCTAAATCTTGATTACTACTTGAATGTAACTTATAAAGGAGAGCCCCTTAATTTTTATCACTGAGCTGGGCATAGGAACACTTCTGCTGGAACAGGGTATGTAATGGGTTTGTTTAAAGCCCTTTTTTTACTCCAGATATGATAACTAAGTTGCTTAATGAGAAGTGGTTATTAGCTTCTAAAGGGAAAGGTGTTTAGAGCTATGTTTTAATTGTTTCCCATTGATGCATGGGACAGCTCAAAACATATACAAAAGCATTTATAAGCTGACTCTGGACTGTGCAATCAGAGAACATCAGTGCATGAACATCATAAAATATTAGAGAAGCAAAAGTATGCTGTTTGCTTCTGGGTAATGATGCTCAGGTTGCAGACAGGAAATGAAGAATTGTGGTTATTTCTTTTTCTTTTACTACTACTTTGGTTTAAGAGAAATTACCAAGTTCTTGTGGTTTTGATTTGTCATCTGTAAAACTGGGACTGTGTTCAGGTACTTATATCTTAGTAGTGTGAAGTTTAAAGGCTTAAAGTGTTTGTGTATGTGTGGCTATGGCAAGGGAGGTTATTGCTATTCTAATTTCACAATATCCTAGCATAGCTGTAAGAAAATGTCTTCCAGAAGTTCTGTCACCTACAGGTCATAATA
Organism: Psilopsiagon aurifrons; assembly: GCA_025447955.1. Taxonomy (NCBI): domain Eukaryota; kingdom Metazoa; phylum Chordata; class Aves; order Psittaciformes; family Psittacidae; genus Psilopsiagon; species Psilopsiagon aurifrons. The sequence continues at coordinate 106,115 of JAOEHY010034208.1, read as the reverse complement.
ATCTGAGTAAGTACGCCAAACCAAGTCACCACTTTGTATCGCTGCACTACCAGCTATGCACTTTCTGCCACGGAAAGTTTTGGGAGAAGTTAAGAGTACTTTTAATGTTTTATGAAAGGCCTTGGGCGTTTTTGAGAATGCAGTATTCTAATATGCGGATTTCCTAGGCTGTTAGGAGTGAGACCTAGGGTATGAAAAAGTGGTAGCTACAGACCAAGGTTCAGTGACTAGTTTGCTCTTAAGTGCAGGATGAGTAACTAGAAAAATAGTGTGTGTACTTGTATGCAGGAGCTATTTGGTATGTCTGTTCAGGTTGCCTAATACCCCCCAAAACAAATCTAACCCTGTTAAAAAAGGTTGTGTTTGATTACTGGTAACTTTAAAAAATAAATAAATAATTGCCTGAATTACTTTGGATTTTATTTTTCATCCTCAAAACCTTCAATTCGCTTTATAAGCCCTTGACTGAAATGATCTCATATCCTGAACAGTACTGAATTTGAGTCAATTCAACATTTTTCATTGACAATGACAATGAGGCACAAATCATAGAACTGCCTATAACTGGCTCTGATGCCTTTTGTGATGGGCAGAGTCATAAGCGTGTTACTTTAGCGGCATATTCTAATGATGTCTAGTTTTAATTATATTTCTACTTGAAAAACACTAAGAAACTTCTGATTTTCTGTGTTCAAATAGTTAAGAGAAATGAAAATAAACTGAAATGAAGACAGAAGCCTGTTAAGCAGATAACTTAAAATAAATTGCTTCTGGACATGCAGAATTATTCATATTTGTAAAGTTTAGTAAGGAATATTGAATCACTAAATTGATGATTCAGCTAAAAAAACCTCTTTTTCTATTTTGAAACAAAAACTTATGTTGAATGTTGATCTTAAACCCATGTTAGAACCGTGTTTCAAGTGTGGCGTATAAACTTGTGAAGTTTGCTATGGTAGAAAACTTGCAACCTAAGATTTGATAAGCTTCCTCATCGTCTCTGAACTCTGATCTCTTTCTGTGTCAACATGTTGTTAACCCCCTTTCAGAATTGCAACTAGCCCTGATCTGCTAGCATTGTATCCTTGCTTGTGTAAGTCAGAAAGCAAGTCTTCTGCCTGGCAATGGAATGTACCTGAAGATGGAGGTCTGAATGTTGCAATTAAAACATGCTTGTGTAAATCTTTTAACCTGTACATCAAAGGTACATTTAATTGTACATCAAATGCTTAAAAACAAAAACAAACAAACAAAATATCTTAGAATTGGGCCTTACTAAGGCTCTGGTTGTTTTTTATTTAGAATAAGCTAAGCTGACATTTTGAAGAGGAATTCGTTCTGGCTTTGTGATGGAAGAGCATTCCAGGCAGCGCACAATCACCAGTGCTATTAATTTTTAGGCTGTGTTTTCCTCTTCATATTCTTGACTGCCTGGGTTTTTAAAGAGGGGAAAAAAAGGAGATTGGTTTTCTGAAACTTTTCCCTAATGGAGCTTCATATTTTGTCTTCCTTGAGCTTTTTTTAGTTTTTACAGTCATATGAAAAGCTAAGTAGTATTCTAAGGCTACTGAACCATCTACCGTAGTTACTGACGGGTTCCAATCTCCTGCTAGGTTCTCCTAATAATTAATATGAGCATATGCTCAATACTGAAGTGGCTGTCAGATTTATAGGTCTTTGCTCAAGCTGAGTAAACTTAGAAGTATTTGTAGGATTGCTTTTGGATGCAAGAATTGCCTTTGAACCTCTGGTGGTACGTGCCAAATCTTTGTGTGGCTGACACTTGCACCCTCAGTTATATCTTGCCCTGAGAGGGGTTTGCAGGCTGGGAATGGTGTTATCTGTCCATGTATCCTTCTTTTGCATGGAAGGATAGAAGTTGCTTGGGCCAGAGTTAGTAATAATGATGTGCCAGGCATTCCATCTTCCTCATCTTGCCATTATTTGGATTGCCTCTGCTCCTTGCATTGGCCTAGCCAGCTGTGTGCTGTGGACCTCACTACAGGACTTGCGCTTGAGCTTTCTTGCAAAGCTTTGTATATTTTGGAAGTTGAAGCTTGGCCATAGCTGATACAAGGTGCCTAATTTATACTCAGAGCAATTTCTGCCTTGTGTGAGGAAAAGTCAGAAACTTAATGCCTCGATCTAGATTATTTAGAACAACTGCCTTTTGGTGTTCTTAAAATGCAAGTTCTGTACAGAAAGAAACATCTGAAAATAAAGACTTCCTTTTTTTCATATTTAAAAATTTTGAGTTGTTGTAGTGTAAGCAATGATTTACCAAAGCAGAGACACATTGAATAAGCCTATCTAATAATTTGATTTACCCATTTGGTACCTTATCTCTTAACTCTCAGCCCTGAGAGTTTGGGGTTGGGTTTTTTTTAATCAGATAAACCTTCTATTGAACTTCTGTCCTTAATTAACATAGTGGAACATCAGGCAGTGATTTCAGTGGAGCAGACCTTGGTTCTGTATTGCTTTTCATGTAAAGTAAGGATTTACTTCTGCAAATGGTGGGAGGGAGACCGAAGTGCTGCAAGTTTGGAGTTTTAATTCCCTTCTTACTTGATGATATACTAGCTTGCAGTTGTAAATATTTGTACAAATAGAGTATTCTGTTACCTCTACCTTATAAACGTCAGGAAAACCAAACCTGAGGCAGTACAGTAGCTTTTTGGACTAAATGCTTTTATAATTAGGATTCATAACAATATCTGATTTTTAAATCATGTTTTTTAGGACTTTCTGAAATATTAAGTCTTAAATTTTCAAATACTTAACTTCCTTCTTAATTTTTAATGACTTCCCAGGCTTGTCTATAATTTGTTTTGGTTAAGCTTTAGATCCCTTATAAAAAATAAAAATAAAAACAAAACCAAAACTTTGCAGTGGAAATGGAGGTCAGTCTTTAAAATGAATGATGACAAATTCTGTGATCAGATTACCCATTTGCAATTAATATATTCATATATACAATAGTTAAAAGCTTTAACTTTATAAATAACTTGTAAACTTTGTGAGTCAGTAATAGTAAGGAATGATTATTTACAAGCCTTTCACTAGAGAATACCTAAGAAAACTCTTTATGTTCCAAGCAATTTTTATTAATTTGCTGCACTATGAAAATATGTATTATTTTATATGTTTAAAAATTTAAGAACTGTATATTTGTAATGTTTTAAAGAAGCCTTTTGAAGGCATTTCAAACCTACAGTAAAAATAAAGGTTACGTCATGAGGCCACAAATCACAGCATCTGTCGGGGATGCTGGGAAAATAAGTGCTCTTTGATTTGTGCTTTCTCCCCTCCTACCTGCTGAGATCTTATTTGTTTAAAAAGATGTGTATTGAAAGAGAACTCAATTGCTATTTCCATCTACAGGGTAGTATATACACTATTCTTGTTGATGCCTTTCTACTACTTCATTTTGATGTCTTAATTTTTATATTATTATAATCACTTTACAGGTAATGATCATATTCTATCAATAGTGATGATGATTCTAAAATGTTGCTTGGTTTTGAGAATAACAGAAATGTTGGTGTTCTCTTTCACTTGTAAGAATTGTCATTGAGAGCTTAGTTTTTTCTGTGCTGACAAGTTTGTGCAGCTAATTTATTTTCCAGCCCTGTCAACTTTTCAACCTCCAATGTGCAAACATTTTGCTTGTGCTGCTATGTAATAAGAAAAGTACTAACTACATTTTGATGCTTATTTTTAAGCTTAGCACAGAGCAGAATTCTAAAAAGTCACAAACTTACTACAACTTGAGATTTATTTTTTTTACCAATTATTTATGCTTTTGCTTTAGTTATACCTTGCTGTTATATAGAATGAGTGGTGCTGAGATTTATTTTGGCTGTCAAAGATTTGAATGACACAATGGATCCTTATGTACTCTGCCTGTTGAATCCCTAAATGCTGATACTGAACAAACCTCTGTTTTTTCACATGTTTCCTGGCTTTCTGTCAGCTTTCACTCTTCCATGGGTCATTCAATAAACAATACCCTGGGTGACTTTTTTTTTGAGTTGCCATATGTCAATCAAACTGAAGTGCACGCTTTTAAGTAGGCAGAGAAAATAAGCTTGCTTTATTTGAGTATGTCTGTGTCTTCGGCAGGACAGTGTCATTCCTAGCTTATTTTTGTCTTTAGCTTTACAGTGGAAGTGGTTGGGGATCAAGGGGGAGAGGAGTGCCTGATGAGAGCAAAGGAAGAGCCAAATAAAAAAAGGAGAGAGAACTGAACAGCAGAATTTGAAAGTGTTCTTTAAGCATATTAAATTTGAGCTGTTCTGCTTTAAAGGCTTTTCCAGCAAGTGTTTCAGGAGGTGATGTCACATTAAATCAGGTCTTTTTTTCTCCCCTCTTAATTATATGGTGACTAATTCTGTTGGTGTGGGATTAAAAATCTGCTGAATGTCATTGTTTGGTATATACATTTTTTTCTATAGATAGGTCATTGTATTAAATATATTCGTGGTGCATTGCTTGATGAGTCGCCTCATGTAGCAATTGCTAAGTGTGTTTATACACTAAATTTACAAAAGCCATCGAACATGAAAAGTTGCTTATGTTAGCCATGTAGGGTACAGTAGAATGTGTATCAGCTGTACAAATCTTTCCTTTCTAGAAAATATCCTCCAGTGAATTTTCATTTTTGTTGTAATTTTTGCTAATATTGCAAATAACCACATTTCTCTTTAGAGATGAGTGAGAGGAACCCCCATGTGTCTTCAATGGAGCGGGAAGAAGTCTGTGTATTTATATAGATCACATCTCCTGGGGGCTCTCCTTGCTTTGAGGGAGGCCGGTGGGAACTCTATACCCCGGAGCTTCTGTTCCTCACCCATCTGCTACAGGGCAATGGATGGTCACTGACTTCAGACTAAACAGAATTCCTACAGATGACCAAACTCACCTGGGCTTCATGACTTCTGTCTTGTCCTTCTGAAAATGTACTGTTCCTTCTCCCTCTATCAGTGTAATCTTTTTCCAACTGAATTTGTTGCCTTACAGCATGAGATCTATGAAACTCCACTCCTGATAGTTTGTCCTTGCTTTATCTCTGTATTATTGCAGGCTGTCCATATATCTGTAGAGCTTTAACAGCTCTAAAATGCAGGTTTGGACTAGAATAGAAATGTAAGGCTTTCCACCTATAGCAATTTGAACAATCACCATTGTTACTTACTAGCAAAGAAAATATTCCACTGAAATCTCCAAGAATTATGCAGTTAATTATAATCACGATTCAAATTGCTACCTCTTAGTTGCATAACAAAATACATTGGAGAAAACTGGTGCCTGCTCTGAAAAGAGAAGGGTGGGTTTGGATATTATTTTGGATATTATGCTGGCTTGCTGATGTCAAAGAAGTTAGCTTTAGAAATCAGATACATTAGCAATGGGCTTGAATTTCTATGAGAAGTTTAGCAGTGTTACTGCTGTTGAGACACAAGCACAAGTAAATATAAGAGAAATTCCAGCAACTTGCAAGTAACTTGAAGCATTTACATGATGAGGTGTGCATTTTTGTTATCTTTTTTTAGTGTCAGAGCTGACAGACTTTGTTTTCGTTTCATCGTTGTCTTTGAAACTATAAATCCATTTTTCTCTCTTGGGATATCTCAGTAATAGTAATATGCTGTTAAAATAAACACAATTTAAATTTTTGCAAACAAGGAATGAGCCAGAGTTAAGTACATAGGATAACAGTATATGCTATAACAATATAACATTTGGGGAAACCACAAACAGTCTTCAAAAGAAATTCTTGAAGTTGGGTCCTTTTATCAAACATCAGATGGATAAGCTTGTTTTCTTAGAATCTAAGTGATAGGGATTTTCCAGAGGATGCTGGAGATTAAAGCCCCTGCCTGAACTTTCCAACTTTTCCACCTGACATGTAAGGTGCATTTTCATATTTTTTCTCATTTTGCACATGAAAAGGCATTTCTCATTAGACTGTACGTGCTGCATTTGTTCTACTGTACTTAAAGGCTTGTCCTGAATGCATTTTGCTTTTGTGGTTTCACAAGTATTTGAAAAGCAGCTGACTGTCTGAAGGCCACAGCACTGGTATAGAATGTTTTTCTCTCTTTTAAATTTTGAAACACATTTGCATGGATTGAATCTGTGTAAAATAATAGTTTTGAACTTTGCTTAGGATGTGTTGTCCCACCTAATTCTCATTCAGTAAATGTCATTCAGCTTGCACAGTTATACCACTCTTTAAAGTATTTTTTTCAAGAGGCATGTTGGCTAGTCTCACATGCCAATATTAAAATTCATGGATTTAGAAGTTAATGGTAGGTACCAACAAAGTAATGTTTTATGAGGTGTTAGAAGTGTTTCAGGACTTACTGAAAGACAGAAAAAATTATATTGCATTTACTTCATTGAAGATTGACTTTTGCATTTAAAGGACAAGTGAGGTCTAATGTGATCAAAACCATAAATAGGTTGTCTGATGTGTAGCTTGGTCTTTTTTAGGATGAATGTTGATCTTGTTATAATACTGTAAAGTCGAGCTTGGGTCAAGAACCTGTAGGCTGCTGCCCAGATTGAGAACTCTTCCCCTCCCCACTGCTTTGTGACCACCATTATTAGGTCATGTCTGCACTACATTGGCTCTTGGGTGTTGTAAAGTAATAACGATGCACGGGCTGTTTGTGTCAATGTCTAGTGATATTTGTAAATGTCAAAGTATTTAAGAATTACTTTGTATTGAAGTAGATTTTCAAGCTGTTTGAACTTCTCTTTGGGAAATGTACAGTCATACCATATTTTCTGAAATTATGATTTTGTAAGGGACCAGGAAAATATTACCAAATGCATTATAGTTATGTATATTGTTTTAGTATTTGGGGAGGAAGGGGATGTTAGGTTGCTGAAGGTAAAAAGCTTACAGTTGTAATTTACTTGCATGTAGAAGTTGCCTGTTAGGGTTTTTCTAGTCTAGTCCTAATAATCTGAAGTTCGGTGCATTTCGTCAGGTGAACTCAGTGAACTGGTCCACCATCTCTGTGTATGCCAGCTGACTAAGTGCAGTCTCCAGGCTTCATGTGAAGAGCAGTTCTTTAACTTGATAAATTTGTCATGCTGATGAAAAGTAATAGAATCGTAGAATAGTCAGGGTTGGAAAGGACCTTAAGATCATCAAGTTCCCACCCCCCTGCCATGGGCATGGACACCTCACGCTAAACCATATCATCCAAGGCGCTGTCCAACCTGGCCTTAAACACCACCAGGGATGGAGCATTCGCAACTTCCCTGGTATTTTTATAGTGGTATGCTGCTAGAAATAACTGAGCTGAGAGGCTATTTTAAAATTCTGCCTTTGTTTTGTGTGCATCAACAGGTTCTTGAAGCTGGAAAATTGCTTTAAATTACAGTTGTAGTAGCATCCTCTCAAGGAATAGATAAGTTTTTTAGTGATGTTAATTATTTCCAGTGGAGTTTTTGTAGTTCTTGGAACTGAGCAGAACAGCAGTCTTGCTCTCCACTTCATACCATGTAAAGAGAGAAGGTAGTATTTTTGGTATGATGATAGGATAAAACTATCATGTGCAAAATACAGGTGTCCTTTAACACTATTCTTTAGTGTTAAATATTGTGCTGTGTTTAGTAAAAGTACATTAAATAGTTATATTGGGTTTGGGGTGGGGTTTTTTTTTAGCATGGGTTTACAGAATGGTGGTTTTAAAATACACAATATAATAGTCTTTTTCTGGCAATTTCTACAAATTTGCCACAGACTAATTTGAGGGGTAATCTTGACCAGAAATCAAAATAGTTTGATTTTCATTGATTTTCTTCCAACTTCATGAATGTAAGTTCCATTTAAGATATTTGGTATATAATTTATATAAATATTAGAAAAACATAATGTTTCATTTATTGGTCAAACACAATTATTTATTGCAGCAGTTCAGTTAAGTAATTTAATGTATCTTGCTCCCTGGCTCACTTGATAATGTCTTACAAATCAAATACTAAAACACAGTTAAAGTTCCTGGTATTTCCAAAGGCAGATTGATTTCTGGAGTCCTCCCCCCAAAAAACTCAAACCAGATAGATGTCTCGCTACTTCCTAATGCTATCTCTGAAGCAAGGCAGCTGTCTTCTGCAGAGGTACAATAAAAGAAAGTTCCGAGATTTGCATTGGATATCCTTCAGTTTGTGGTAAGCCTATTGTTTCTGCTGGCCCTAGTTCCGTTATGTTGGGATATCAATCCCTTTTATTGGTTAGAGATCATTGTACAAACTGAGGTCTTCTGCTCCAGATCTACTCTACCAGTAGTAAATATTCTAACAGTAGCCATTTCTGAGTATCCTTGTAATAAAACCTTAACAGTCTTAGCGGGGACACCTTCATGCATTGGGGTGCCTTCATTGTTAGTGTTTTATTTAGAAGGGGATGTGTGGGATCAGCTGATGCAACAATCTGCCATGTTGGTGTGTGGAGGGATTGTTGGAGGCTGTGCAACAAGGAATGCTGCATAGGCACGCTTTGGAAGTAGCCTTGCATATTTGCCGTGGTCTTTATTTGTGCAGGTTTTCTTCTGATGTACTTGATGCAACAGTTAAGAGGCATTCCTGTCTTTACAGGCCTGTTGTAGTGAGTAAGCAGCATGGAGTTATGTGTGCTTCTAGTAGTGTCTGAATAATCTAGTACCACCTTAGTGCATATAAATAGTACATAGAAGTATAAAATACTATCTGATCTCTGGTATTGATTCACTCACAGATGATGAGTGAAATTGCTGGAAAACTGGAAAATGCCCCACACTTTAAACCTTTCTGAAGTGTAACCTGTTAGCAGTAAGAAGTCTTGACAGTGGTTTGGGTTTAATTAACTACTTTTAGAAACTAAATTCATAACACTTATCTGCTTTCTACTAGTGTAAAGAGGGATGTCAAAATTTCTTCATCAAGACAGAAGGAAGCTGTGATGGTCAGTAGCTGCATCTTGGAAGGCAGATTTGCTGTTTGCAATGTTTTCCAATGTCATTCACTGGCTAAATATATCTTACTTATGTGAGGTATTGGTTGGTAGATGAGTGATGGTTTTAGCCAGGCTGTTTTCTGCTTATCCCGGTCCTTCACTTCTGACCATTCACGTTGTCTGTATCTTCATATATGTGCCGTTATGCCCACTCCAAGTGGTATGACTGTTGAATGTTGTGTGTTGCCATTGTAAAATGCAGCAACTTGTTTTATTTGGTTGTTTTTTTTTTTTTTTTAATGTGGACTGATAAGTAGAAATAAAGTCAAAAGACGCAAATCGTCTTTGGGAGAGATCTTGAGACCTGAGAACTTCTTGTCTTACTGGTGCCAAAAAAAGGAATAAATTACAGTTTTTCCAAATTGTGTGTATTCTGTGACATAAAACTTTACAGGAACTATTGCACCCACAGGCTTAAATCTTCAGATAAATGCCAACTTCACATTTGAAACTGTTGATCTGTGAGCACTGGACTGTCTTCCACTCGCAGAGGTATTTCAGAATGCTTAGCTTTTGATTGTGATATATCCTTTCCTTGGTATGGGGGGATTATAGTTGGCTGAATTGCTATCTAGCTTCACTTTCAGCAGACTGGAAATAAATCTTCTGCTGAGTCAAGTCTTCCAAACAACTGCTTAGAAAGATGAGGCCAGATCTGTGGGTTAACTTCTTTGCTCCACCTTACGCTGTAAAGACGTCGTGGAGCCAATGACAAATGCCTGTTTTGAATCAAATAGCTGCATATTATTCCTTCATCATCTTAAGGATGAGACTGAAACCTGGGGGAACAGCAGCCTACCCGATTCTCTGCCATAGCCTACTTTATATTCTAAGTAGTTGTTTTAGACCAAGATATTTTCGGAGGTAGCCAGTAACTAGTACAGTTAATGGAACTTGCTAATATAACTTGTGAAACTCAGTGGTAATGCACTTACAAATACCTTGGAGTCATAGCCTTTACTAAAAGCAGAAGAAAATTCAGGCCTTTGCATTTTTTTAAAGAAAAAATAAGTTAAATTAGTAATTTAATATATTTTGAATTTGTGGTTCATCATGGAAAATGTAGCCCAGTATTTGCCAGCCGTACTTGGCAAAGAAGAGAAAATGTGTGTTCTTTGTGAATGGTTTTATTCTGGTTCTTGTACTGTGTTATATAAATTCATCCTTGCATGAGCGTGCATGTGAGCTGGAAGCTTCTAGCTCTAGTACATAACTCAATTGATGGCAGGAGAAAGAGGGAATATATAGGACATCCTTGCTACAAGAAGCTGCATCTTCAGTAAGTCAGAAAAGTAGAAACATAAGACTTCTTTTTAGGATGTGGGATATTTTGTTTTGTTTATATCTATTCAGGAAAGAAGCTATTGTGTTGTAATAGCAACACATTAATAGTAGAAACTGACATTTGATCTGCAAAATGTGCAAGTTAAACTTGGTGGCTGTGAGGCTGACTGTGCAAATGTACATATGCATGTACTCGTGGATGTCCATTGCTTTTTGTGTGCAAACCTTACATATGAGGAACAGTGTTGGCAAAATTTTTGCTTCCTGTTTGTAAGTAAGTTTACAGCATCATGAAAATACATTACATTACCATTATCTGAAGAGAATGGGCTATGAAATATATTGCCATAAGTTTTAGGATTGTTTCAGTTGTTAACCACTACTTGATGAATTATCAATATTAGTTGATTGGGATTGATGCTGTTGGCATGTTAAATTCAACTGTGAAATCTTTAAAAGATCTGAATGGCTTAGAAGGTAAAACAGAGTAATGGATGAAGTATTTACTGTCTTGGCTTGGATCCAGCTTGATGTCCTAAATGGATGCATCACAAAACCACAACAGATCAACCCAGATTTACATGAGCGATGTATAAGAGCCCTGAAGCTAAGCCAACATAGTGATTGAATTAGTTCCTGGATTTAGAGAGGCTTCTCCCTCCAGGTCAGAATTCTAAGCACTGTTGGGCTTGTATGGGGAACTAACAGTTATAGATTAAAGTATGCCTACCTTGTGGAGGAAAAGAAATCTTAGAGCTTCAGAACTTTTATCTTTAACAAGTGTGACTGATTTTCTTTTAGTGGGGAAAAAAGGGGAAACGCTAGGAACAATAAGGGAGAAAATGGAAGAATTTCCATTAGTGGTGCCTCAGTCAAGGACCTGCCAATCTTCCCAGATATGTCTGTTCAAAATCTGAAACATTTTGTTGCTGCAGGGCTGATACATACCTTATGTATTGCCCACCCTCATACAATACCTCACTTGTTCTTTTAGTAAATAACTACTGTAGTGTGATGCTCATAAATAGGACAATTTTGCAGACATTTGTGTGCAGGTACAAAAGTACAACATTTGTGATCTTTTCTTTAGATAACTTATTTCTAAAATGCTGTTTTGTTTTTTGACTGATATTATAGATAAATAAATGTCATGTTAAAGACAAGGCATGGAGGATGAATTGAAGCTTTACACTTCTTGTGTAATCATTGTGTGTTTAATATAGTTTTGTTTTTACACCATGCAGGGCAATAGTTATTAACCAAAAAACCCACAGTAACGTGAAGTATCTTATTCTAGAGATTTGTATCATGACAAAAATGTTTCAAAGAGATACTCAAGGCCTTTCAAAAATAGGTTCTACAGTTTAACTGGTACCCTCACATAAGAAATTGATAAGTTCCAGCAACTATTTCTTAAATGTTAGTGTTTTTTGCAGGTCCAATGTATGTACTCTTAGATATTTGAGTAACCCTATATCTCCATTTTTGTTTCTCAGCATGATGTATCACAGACTTTGCTCAAAGCAACTCTGGACAGTGTGGTTGAAGAGTGTGTCAGCTTTGTAGGAGTTGATATTAACATCTGCTCAGAAATACTATTAAGGTGAGTGAAACGCTTTCCTATTCCAGTAATTACATGGCTCTGGATCACAAAGTCTCTGTTTAGTCTGCCATCTGATTCAAGCTCAGCTGGAGCAAATGGCTCTTGTGTTAAACTTCCAATTACATGAAAATGACACGTTAAGACGGTATTTCACTGGATTGTTAAGAGCCAGTTTTTAAGGGTATGTGTGATTCTCCAGGGTAAAACTATTCTTCAGAGAAAAACAGAGATTTAAAAATGTTGAGCCAACACTACAATTTTAGAAAAACTTCATATAATTAATTTGTATTTTTTCACTGAGAAAGAACTTTTCAAATGTCTCTTAGAAGGTATTTTTATAGGTACTGCGAAGTGGAACATGTAAAAGTTGGGCGAGGAAAGGAGAAAAGGAAAGATTGAAGGGGAAACTGCTGATAAATTTATCCCTTTTTACTGTTCTTTTTTTTTTTTGAATAATAATATGCCATATTTACTTGGAAAATGTTCAGGATTTTATTTCTTTTGGTTAGAAATTGGACGCTTCGCTTACGTGTGTAGGATTCAGAAATCTTTAACTAAATAGCCCCTAAGAAGAGCAAAAGTGCTGCTGTCATCCTCTGTAGTAGAGGAAGAAGAAGAATAATAATCCATACTCTTGGTAACAACTATTTTAGGTATCAAGGTTAAGAAAAATGTACTTTTGCTAGCTTTGTCGTTAATTTTTTAACCATTTGTAATCATTCTTAAAAACTTCTTTCTCTATTTTGGGCAAGGCTCTCTTTCTGTTCTTTTTAGTTTTCTCATATCTCTTTCGTATTCTTTTTCTGTATCCAGCTCTTAGCTTGACTCTTGATTTACATTCTGTTTCACCTACTTTCAGATTTAGATCAGCTATTAGTAAGAAAGCAAGCATTACCTAATTGGTAAATGAGGCTGACCAGTGTTCATTGCATTAATAGTAGCCTACCTGAGCAAGTGCAGAGGATGAGCGCTTGGGAACATTACGAAATTAAATTCAAGTCCTAATGTTTGATATTTTCTCTGTGGTTAAAGGTGTGTGTCTAGAATTTAATTCTGATTTCACCAACTTTGGATTATTTATTTTTAAATTTTGCTTGAGGATGAGAAAGTTTTTTTTCTTTTTCCCATCTCTGTTTTTTTACTATTTTTGCCAGGTTTGCGAGTGGTTTTTCTGGAATCAGTCTGTGCCATTACACAAACAGGTCTCTGCTGCCATTGACTTAGAGCAATGGCATCTGATATATAGTGCCAGATAGGTGGCATTTCTTTCTCTAGTGCCAGGAGTAATTGCCCACCACAGCTTTTTCCCTTGTTCTATGGTTAACATGCTCCACACACAGAAAGTTGTACTCACATGTGCATACAGAAAATGTGCAGCAAACCCTCAGCTTCCTGAAGGAATTTGGCTAACTGCAGTTGCACTTCAGATGTAAGGTTTTTGCCAGATCTAGTTGCCCTCAGAACAACTCATGCAACTTGTTCCCAGCTGCTGTTTTGTCTCAAGAGCACCTGAGAGAAAAGGAACAAGCTTTGTGGATCTGTTAAATTGTGTGAGGAAGGCAAGCTGCTTCCAGCTACTCTTCTGGATAGCAGATGCCAGCCCTTCATGCGGTGCTGAGAGATACCATTGTAAGAGAATAGCTGCGAGGGAGCTGTTCACACAGGAACAATGTACGTGTCCTGAATCCTCCTCCCACATTGTTTCCTGAAGCGGGCAGCTGGAGGAAGGCCATAAGACATGACAAATTGAACTGGCATTACAGAAATAGCCAACAAGTCATAAAGTACACATCCCTGGCTTACTAGTTAGGTATGTGAAGAAGCATATTGCTGTACCAAGTTTTGTTGACTTGAGTGGATTCCTTCCATAGGACTAAGAGAAAGGATCCTTTTTCAGATGATGCCTTTGGCCTGAAAGTCTATTTGAAAATAATTCTTTGCTGTTTTCAAGTTTTGTAAACCCTATTTTCTGCAGTAATGTGTATCACTGTATTAGTGTATCACTTGTATTAATGGCTGGTCAATGGTAATAAATGCATTCTATAAACTTTTCTCTTAGACACATTGCAGGACTGAATGCTAACAGGGCTAAAAATATAATTGAATGGCGAGAGAAGAATGGACCATTTATAAACCGAGAACAGCTCAAGGAAGTTAAAGGTCTGGGTCCCAAGTCATTCCAACAGTGTGCTGGATTTATCAGATTCAATCAAGAATATATAAAGACCTTCTGCAGGTAATAGAGGTACTAGCTATCTTGACTAAATTATCCAAAATAGTATGAGAAGACTTTTTCCCTCTTCTGTTTTGTATTCAGGGTTGAGACTTGAGCAATCTTAGGCCTTGCACTCTGAAAGACAAGATCTTAACAAATAAACTTCTTAAAGTCAGACTTCTTCCTCTGAATAATCATAGTTTATTAGCCAAGTTCTCTAAGTCAGGGTTTCAATAAGTATGTAAGTTTAATTACAGATTTTGCCACGGAATTGGTAGAAGAACTTTGGTATGCGGTAGTGTCATGGTCTGAGATACTTCGGCTTTAGGCTTGTGTTTCAAGCATAATTCAGAGATTTGTGAATTCCTTTTAAATGTGGTGAACACAGAACTAGGGTGGATTTTTGGGTAGTTTTCTGCTACCTAGAAAGTTGAAAACCTGCCTGGATCAAACTCTGTGCTGTATATCTGTGCCTAGAGAAAGTGATGTGACTGCCTTCTGTCTCAAATATGAGGCCTTTTCCCATGTGTCAACAGTGCATCATCCTGTTCCCCGTTTCAGTGCAAAGTTTTTCCTTCTTGCAGTGATTCGTTATGTTCATCCTGACCTGAAATCCTTCCTTTCCACAACTGAAAGTGCCCCTTCTGCTGCAATGTCTCTTTCCCTGCCTTTCCCATTTTTCCTTCCAACATAAAAAACTAAGAAAAAGAGCACAGTGGTAGCACATCCCCACCCTTTTGCCACTGACTCTTCTCAAAAAATATTTTCCTGGGAAGCACATGCTGTTTTTTCGCCAACCCAAGGCTCAGAAGCAATACTGTATTCCCAGTTGCTGCTGGCCAAACAGCACACACGTAACTTCCAGGCAGGAGGTAGGCACATTACGACTGGCTTACTGCCCGGGTGGAAGGTATCCAGATTGGTTGCCCATCTGGCAGGGAGACACGTGCTGCAGGCCAAATGGTGCATGCTGTAAGCACCAGAAGACCAAAGAAATTGCTTTCAAAGCTGTAGATGATCAATAGGTGTTGTGTTGTACAGAGCTGTTCTAGCAATGCTGCAATACAACACAGGGGAGAAAAGGCTAATGCCTTTTATTCCTCAAAGAAAGTTCACTGGTGAAATGTTTAAGAACAATTTTTTCCTCTTGCTGGAGCATGCTTCTGATGTTAGTCAGATTCCATAAAACATGAGAACACTGTATAACCTGAGAAATCTGTTACAACTGTGGAGTTTGGGGCCAAAATAAAGCTCTAACACCATTGCCACCACAACATTTCCTTTGGGCCCAGGTGGCCAAAACCAAACATTTTTTAAATGGAATGGACTTTGAGAAGGTTTCATTTTGGTCCTCTCTAATGTGGACGGCTGTAGAGTGCTGTGTGAATTAGGTTTTGTGCTTTATACTTGGAAGTTAACAAATAGTGGTTGTTTTTAAAATCGATATGGAAGATGTTATGTCTGTGCTTCTGCTGACAGTCAATGCATAGGTAAAGCCCAAAGTTCAAGTGCTAGTTCCAGGTCCATCAGTGTTTTGTCCTGCAAAAGGACTTGTGATTTAGGAAACAAAAATAGTCAAGAAAGGAACCTTTGCCAGTGGAAGTTGTTTGATGCCTTTACTGTATCCTGAGCATTTTTTTGCTTAAAGGAAACTTTAAGGGAAGAAGTGTGCCAGTTGTAAATATGCTAAATGCACCAAGAGAGATCTCTTTCTCTCCCGTCTTCTGTGAAGTGCTCCTACCAATGTAGGCAATCTGTTCAGGGATCTCTCTTGAGAATTTGGAGCCTTTTCATTATCCAGACAATAAAAAAATAAGCCCAAAAAAGGCCAATCCAAATGCTTCCTGATTAGGAGCCAGTCATGTATTTAATAAGTCTTAAGGAAAGCTCTATTAAAATATGTCTGCAAAAATTGTTTATAAATTCTGAAATAGCAGCAGATTTAACCTCTAGCCCTGTTCCTGGCAGTGTTCAAGTCCAGGCTGGATGGGGCTTGAAGCAACGTGGTCTAGTGGAAGGTGTCCTTGCCCATGGCAGGGGGTTGGAATTGAATGAGCTTTAAGGTCCCTTCCAACCCAAACCAGCCTATGATTCTAGTAACTGACAGTCAAGTATGAAAATATCCTCACAAGATCTTTATCAAGTAGGTAAATGCAGTTGTCCCAGTTTTACAGACAGTTGAATGGTGTTTTATTTATAATCTTGTCATCATGAAGACATTTTGATGAAGCACAGAATCCCTTCCCAATGTTTGTTTTCTATTGTAAATTAATTTATGCATACATGTGTATGTTAAATTTTAATTCTGTAATTAAGATTCACCCACAATGACCATTTAGGAGCTTTGTACTTTTGTTTTAAAGAATGAAGATTATGTTTAAGTCAGATTTCAAGCATGGGCACTTGGCTGGGATTTCGTTCATTAAGAATGATATGGCCATTTTTGCTTTCTGACAGTAATAAGAATAAAGAACCTGGAAGTCATGGATTAATGACTAAAGCAGGAGGTGCACAGGGTAAAAAGAAGGGCAAACCAGTGTCATATGCCTCGCAGCAGCCCAATCCTTTGGACCAAACTTGTATTCATCCAGAGTCTTACGACATTGCAATGAGGTAAGCAATTAGAAGCCTTTTGCTGTCAATTTTTAAAATAAAAGTACTTATTTTTCTGACCACAGCCTGCTCTGCCTTTTAAGACAGGAACACATTGATCTGGTGCATTCTCTCTTCAAGAAAAAGATGTGTTTCAGAAGTTGTTTACAAGTAAAGGGTGTCAGTTGGCGTGTTTTGCCTTCTATGTGCATGCAAATTTTTATTCTTTGGGGGTTTTATTTTTGCTTTCACATTGTTTTCTAGTGAGGAAATCAGTGAATTTTCAGACCTTCACCAGACTTTCTTCCCATGATCCTGCCTTCCTTACATCACCACTTTGTACCTCTTTGAAGAAACTTTTCTCAATTCCTTTGTTTGCCAACTCTTAGTATGCCAGAGATCACTTTCAGTTTCAACTTCAGTTCCCAAAATATGGAGACAAATCATTTGTTCTTAAAATGCCTAAAAAATTGAAGGTTTTTTTCTTTCTTGTCCCCATGTTATGTGAAAGGCCATGACTAAAACAATTTTATTGTTCTTTAAAATAATCTAATTTAAATACGATGTCAGTTTTCAGTCAGCAGTATTTTAATACCTCTGCATCATTAAGAACTGTTTTTACATTATTCCTTGTGTTCAGCGTGTACCAATCAAACTTCTTACTTGATGAATTTTGGCCACCAGAATTTGTGTGTGTGTGTGTGCACAAAAGCGCATGAACGAATATGAGGACGTGTCATTATTAGGAGCCTTTAAAGTTAAATTCTGATCTTGTGAGATCTAATTAAGATGTGTATGTTAAGATCCCAAACACGTGAACACCGTGGTAGTTTTGCTAAGTGACCTTTAGCTAAAAGAAGAGAATGGGTTTTGTGTAGGTCAGAAAAAAGCAATTAGGAATCCATGTGTGCTTCTGGTTAGGGCATACTGCAGCTGGTAAATGGAAGTAGAAGCTGTGATCTTTACTATCATCAGCCCTGGTTGAAATTGGACTCCGCTTGTCCTCTTGAGAAAATATTATCTCCTACAATAAACCAGCACATATTTATTTTTTTGGGTGATTTGCAGTGAAAATGTTGTTTTCTTAAAATGAGCTGGAGATAATTTCAGCAGTAGCTAGATGCTTTAGGATTCTTACAATCTCTGTTGAGAAACGCTTCCTGTTTTATAAACAAAACCGTCTTCAAACCTCAGAGAGATATGCTGAATTTCTGAATTCATGAAGCTTGTGTTTCTTATCTAAAAACTCTTACAGGACCTTGCATTTTTAGGGCACCTTCCCTACACTGTGTGCTCTGTGCAATTGCTTGTTAGAGTGAATGCTCTTTGTGCAGTGTGTAGGCAATCGGTTTCTCGTTTTCTGTGACCATTCCGGTTTCTCCTTTTCTGTGGTCATTTCCCTTTTTTTTTCTTTTGCATCAGCATTTATTAGTTATCTGCCCTATGCATAGCTCTAGGAAAGAATTGGGCAAGGCCCTGATCTTAATGATCTTACATTTAGTTGGTGGCTTATAGAGTAGGGAAGTTTGGTCACCCCTACAGGTTATTCAGAGTGACTCAGTGTGAAAATAGTGTTTTACTCAAAGTTAATGTTCATTTTTAATATTTTATGCAATTTAAGCATGGAGTAGTCAGGATTTGGTTAATAGTCCATTTAGCTTTTCAGCCCTAGCATACTAATAAAATGATCAGTAAAAGTGTTCACAGCATTACTAGCTTTGCCTAAAGGCTGATGTGAAAAGATTGCTTCCGGGAGCAGGAAGTGTAGCCAGTTAATGGTGGAATACTGCTGGAAATTATCTGCATACAATACCATTGCAAGGGTTGGTCAGAAATAACATATTGTGAGTTTGTTTCCAGAGTAGCTCAGATTACTTTTCTATCTGATGGGGTAAGTGGGATTTATTACTGCAGAGGGTAGCTCAGAGGTTCACATAGAATTGAAATTTGGGAGAAAATTTTAGTAGGTATCACAAATCATGTAACCATGGTTTGGAATTTGCCTGGGAACCCAGAATTGACACTATTAAAAATAAGTAAAAGTTAATGAGTACAAGTTTTATATCTCAACTAAAAAATAGTGGTTTGAGTCATGGGCTTATGCATGATTCAGAGAGAAGGCTGCCATCTATTGCACAGCCAGCACTGCTTGGAAGGTACCTTGCTAATTCTTAAAATGTGCTCATGGTCAAACTCTGAGAGCTGCAAAGCCCTTGCAGAAGTATGATGTGGCTACAGGCCTCTGCTACCTATCATGTCTCATTTCTCTTTGGCTAATGCAACTACCTTAAAGTAAGTTTCCAGCTGTGCCATTGTCTATTCTCTGTTTCTTACCTCCTAGACTGAATTTTCAAATGTAGTCTGTAGATCCAAGTTTGTGTTGTAGGTATTGTGCTGTACACAGAAGAGTATCAGTTGATATTAAAACAGATATAAAACCACAGTAACAATATCTGCTAGTGGAACACCAGAACTACTAAGCATAGCATATGTCTCTGTAACTAAATCAGCCTTTTCTGTTTCCTTTGGGCTTTTTCTCTGTTGTCTTACTTCTTACGTTTATGAATATCTGTACACATACTTTGATGTGGGGGGAAAAAAGTCATAAAGTGCTTTCTATGAATGTGCTCTATGTTCCACAGTATTTTTCTTCTTCTTACAACCAAAATATAATCTCCTTGAAAGCTTGTTATATATGAAGGTGATAACTTTTATGGTATAGATTGTATTCATATTCACTAGCTTGATATCACAGAATGGCGTGGGGAAGGGGGCAAGTCCCTCTAATGTTTTTCTCATTGCAAATGGCTGTTCGCAGAAAAGAAAATACAGCTCTGCAGCAAACTGGCAAAAGCCAAGAAGTGTAGTATTAAAAGTTGACACTCGTGATGTAAGGGCTAAATATAAACCAGACATCCTTCCCTCAAGCAATTAATGCTGTAATTTAGCAACTATTATATATTTTAAATGGCTTTTCAAAAGAATCATGTAAGATGTTGAGCTTCTCAGAACTTATGGAAGTGATTTTCCAAACCAATTTGCTGCCTAAATACGAATTAAGTAAAAATTCTTCTAGGAATTCAAGCTGCATGGAGGATTCACTCCGAAGCTTATCAGGACTGTTGACCATATTTGCTTGCTTTGATAGGCAGTGCATGGGACTGGGCTTGTAATTGCCTTCTGCTGAGCCTCTGTTCATGAGAAAGCTTCTGAGAGCCTGAAGCTTCTGAATTAAACATTAATAATCATGTTAATGTTCTTCGTTTGAGGTGTCTTGCTGAAATAACCAATATCTGAAAGGACTTTCTAAGGTGTTCAAACTAAACTAGGTTTAAAACCTAATTGGTAATTCTTACAGTTTCAATCAATGTACATGGGAAAAAATGAGTCTGTTGGAAGTGGGTTAGAATGAATATGTAATACATAAAGTCTTAAACAAAATTCACTTTAAAGAGTTCTAATGCTTCACTGCTTTTAAAGTATTCATTTCTTCTTTTTCTGTGCTTGCACAGAACTTTGTCAGAGGCAATGTCAAGCTCACAGATGGGTCTGTGCTACCAAAAGACAGAATTGTTGTCCTGAAGAAGATGGGTAGATTTTGTTTAAGGCATTAAAATGCAGTGTTGCCTACCTCTTGCCACAGAAATTAATATGAATGGAATAGATGCTGTGTAAATGAATCATAAAGGCTTCCTTATGCAGTGTCTACCACATCTTGCCATGAGAAAATAGTTTGTGAAAATTTCGTTAGATTAAAAGTTTTCATGGGAAATCACATTTATTTTTAAGCAAAATAAGCTGGTGATTTTAATCCAGTGCTTTAATCCAAATTACCCAAAAGCAGCAGTTCACATAATAGATTTATGACATTCAAAATTATCAGTTTTAAAAACATTTTTGAGGGATAGAAGTTCACCAGAATTTGAAACCACCAATTTTCTGATCCATTTTGTACCTTGAAAGGCCAATCCAAGAAAAAAAAAAAAATGAAATGGTTAAAGGGATTGCTCCCAAGTGGTGACTTTGGTTGCCAAGCTTTAGGCTGGAGCCAATTTTTATGGCTGAATTAGAAACCCCAGAAAAAATAGAGGGTTTATAATGGAAACACTGATGTAATCTTTACTACAGTGGCACAAATGGTGCTGGTGTGATTGATTTATGCCATTTGAACATCTTAACTTAAAATCTGTAGAATTTCTGCAAAAGAATTGGGAAACGTCCTACTGGTGGCTTAACACACTTTGCAGATGACCAACATATTTATTGTTAATGGCTTCCACACTGTCAAAGCTTGGCTTTGTCATGTGCAGCAATGAAACTTACGGGTACCTCTAAATATTATGAATCGGAATTTCCTTTAGGTTAAATAAATAAACACAAACTTTGTAGACAGTGTTATTTTCCTGCAAAGCAAAGCTGTGTTTTAAGTTTCTGAAAAATCTGTATGTGGCAACCAGTTTATAGTGGCAGAATCTTCTACATAGAATTAATACAACATGTAGAGCGTATCCAGTTTCTTGGTACATACTGTAAAATAACTGGTAGAAAACCCAAGGAAACATATAGGAAGTCTCAAGAAGTTACAACCAGGTTATGATTATAAACTGAAATCCTGGGAAGAAAACACAATGTTTTTTCTGTGTTGTATCAGTCTGCTGGGGGCAGTTGGTCTCGTTTGACTGAATCTTAACATTTACTCATTTTTATTTAAATCTCATAAAAATGTTCTTTGCTGAAGGCTGGCACTCAGAATGTGGTTTTGCTGCTCACAGATTGCAGCATCTGGCAGACAGGTTGTGTTTCAGTCTGACTTAGAAATATTTTCCCAACTGAAGTTGTCATTTAGCATAATGCAGGTGAGGGTCTTCCTTGGCTAATTACCCAGGTTTAGGACCTTGCCTGGAGGACGGGTAGCACTGCTGAATGCAGTAGGTTATGCTTTGAAAGAAGAGTTTCCATATTGAGCAGAATGACTTGTAGTCAAGATTCATTTCTCACCCTTCTCTGTGTATTGATAATGTTGCTTAATAATCCCAAAAGGACATCAGAATCCCGAGAGGATGCAGCAAAGCACTCATTCATGTCCTCATTCCTCACCAAAGTAAAGTATTTGGGTTTGCTCTTTCAGCAAAACATTCATGTTTATAACATTTTATACTGCGTTCTAGATGGTTCCATCATTTCTCTGGTCTTTCTGCTACTCTTTCCGTGTTGGATGTAGCAGCTGATCCATAGTATCTCAGTTGCTATGCTGAAAAGCTGCACTTGCTGGCTTGAAAGACAAGTACTGACATGTAAGAAAATGCAGAAGGAAAATTGTTCATTAGGGAGAAACCACCAAAAGGAAGCAGTCTTCCTCTCCTGCCCTTTACGCAACAGCACATTTGTCCTTTGATGGCATTTCCAGTTCTCTGCCCGCCTGGCTTGCTTCTGTCCAGGTCCCCTAGTTGTAACTGACCAGCTGAGGCAGTGCTTGAGGGGAGTAGAAATCAGGGAGGGAGCAGTTATTTGATACAGTATTTGACCAATGAAAACAAATTGTGTTATATTTAACAATGCAGTCTACATGTGAATATTTTACAGAAGATAGAAGGTTTTATTGTGGTAGGATGTCAATCCTTAAATTCACTACCAAGTCACCAGAAACATCTTTTCTCCAGTTTAATAAGGCTGCATTTGCATGCGCACGCCTGTGTGTATTCAAGATATTGTAAAACGTGCAAAATAATACTTTTCAGTAAAGTCTTAAGCCTAAAAAAGTTAAGCTCTGTAAATTAATAAACCTTTATGACTATTTCCAATAGGAAACAGCTACCCTAGTTAAGTAGAATGCTTGCAAAAGCAGGGCCGCTACGCCTACCAAATACTAGTTTGTCTTTATCACTTTACAAGGCCAGTTCATTCACAGGTCTGATTATTAACTTAGTAGCTGCATGTTTAGAGGACGTATTTTCAAAAGGGATCTTATCAGTAAATAGAAGATCAGGAAAGCCTTTTGCCATCCAGTGAAGACGTTTTTAAACTTTTATGTGATGTAAAACATACCGTTAACAAGAATTATTAGAAGCACTTGGAAATAACAAAGAATTTTCCTCCAGTTACACTGTAAATACTAGACCCATAAATCAAACGGTGTTTTTTCATCTGCTGAAATTTTTGGAACTTACTTAAATTCCTACTGGTTGCACTAAAAAAATTAATTTTTTAATGGAAATATCTCCTTTAACTGTAATACTTTTAGGGCTGCTTCTCTGCGGATAACTCAACGTGTTTCACTATTTTGTATCTCATGTTACGCTTCAGTTATGTGATATATTGGTAGTCATGAAAACAGCTAACAACAGCGTGCCCAATGGTAGGGTAGCAAAGAGGCTGTGCTGTAACTGTGCCTGAATTTCTTTTCTCATTTAGAAACTCGTGGTTTCTTAGATTTAGACATTCAAAATGTCATGAACTATCTGAGTGCTTTCTGGTCTTCTGCAGGCAGTCAGGTGATTAGAATATTAATAATTTGTGCATTTGAGGAAAAATTTTGGTTAATTTTCCTTCTGTAAAGCACGTCAGGCTTATCTGTAACACGTAAGTAGCTTTAAATAGATTTGAAGCTTTAACTTTCTGTGTCTAGCAACTATTTACAGCAATATATAATCTTCACGGGTAGTCAAAAACTGAGGATCCATATCACCAGTCGGACCAAGAAGAGTCAACATCTGCACTAAATAATGTTTTTGTGTTTCAAAACATTACTAAAACAAATGTCTGCATAATTTCAGTTTGCTACTGTCATGAATGTACATTTTGCCTAACGAAGTGCATGTTAATGCAAAGTTGTTTTGTTTTCAGAGTGATTATGTTGCATTACCATTAATTCATGTGTGCACTGTGACAAGATGTAATGGCATATCATGTTGCTTTAAAGTAATGGATCCAGTACTCCCAGCTCTTAAGTCGTGTTGCTGGAAACGATTACATAAAAAAGAAATGACTGTGACTAAAACCCTTGCAAAGCTTCAGAACTCCTGCGCATTGTAAGAAGCTTTTGGGGGGGTTAAAATAACTTCTTAAAAATTTACTGAAAGCTTCCCTTGGTAATTTTTTTACTCTTTTCGGACTGTTTTTTGCATTCCACTGAAATTTGCATTATCTTTTAAACATTGCAAGGGCTGTGCTATAATTTTGTGCAGATGTGTATGTTAAGTGAACATGATGTGCTTATTTGTTACATTTATGCTACTTTTCTTTCTTTATCTGGGTAAGATGGATGAAATTATGTATTAAATAAAAACATCAGTGATTTAGCCATGACAATTCCCTGCAGGTCCTGTAAGACTGCAATGATTGCTTTTAAAACTAAGGTAGATGCAGAGGCTTCTGAGTATCCCCTAAATCTCAAAACTGTAAACCTCAAAGTCTCTAAACCAGCTAAATTTTGCTCTGACTTTCCTAAGACACCAGCAGCTTTTATTTGAGTTGGTGTGCCTTGAACAGCGACGCTGCCATTCACTCAGACGCTCAGCTTTCAAGGAAAAGTCAGGACAATATATCTGAAGAATGACCTCACTTGCAGAAGAAAATGCCTTATCTTTCCCATTTTCACTTCTGTTCATTTTTCTCTAAGTTTTATCTTTCTACTAGATAAGCATGGCACTTCAAGTACTGCAGCATGTTATTTTGTTCACACACAAGGAAAATACTTGAAGAGTGTTCATTTTTGTGCACATCATTCATATCGTTATGTTGTGCAGCTGGAACTGTCATTTACAAATTGGGTGAGATTTTTCAAGGATTGTAGTGAGATAGTTTAACGTGACAAATAACAAAACGTCTAAAGTAAGGGAAGCCGCTTTCCCCCTACCCCATAGCCATATCCTGGTCTTATTTCTGACTATATTCTCTTTTTCTGACCCTGAAATGACTCTCAAAGGAAGTGGTTGTCTGCTTTTTTAATAAGGAAACATTTAACTTTGTTCTTAGCAATGGCATTTAAAAATAGAAATGATCAATACAATGTGCCACTTCTCAGTCAGAGATTTGTGCTTTATATTGATTTTCTTATTGTATGTGCCCTCAGATTTTGTTCGTTTGAATGAAAATAATATACTAAATATATAACTAGATTCAACAGTATCCTTAAAAACTACATCTGTAATCACTAAAAATTTGTTTTTCTTTGGAAATACTTAAATACATAGGTTTTTACCAAAACTTAATCTAAAAAGGTGCGAATTTCCAAAGTAGAAAGACATTGTTTCTGTTAAAGATAATTCCTTTGCATCTGTGTGCATGCTGGCTCTTGTTACAGTGCTCTGTTCTGCCTATGATATACCTTGTAATTCCAAAGTATTCTCAACCAAATACCTGATTTTTAGAACTTTAATCATTCAGATGAGGTCAGAGGGACTTCTCATGTACTTCAATTTGGGCACGTGCTTAAGCAGGACCTTCAGGTGGAGCCAAGATTTTATTTGGAGCAGTAGCAATGTTAAGTTGTTTAAACAACTGTATCTGATAACATAGGTCCCAAACCTACTATCCTTGCCTGGATGAGAAATCCTTTTGAATATCAGACAAATGCTTTCATTGGGATTTCCGGAGGGTGGGGGAGACAGAGGAAGAGGAGAGGGCAAAATAACTTTCATGAATAGTAATTGAGAGCTCAGGCACCTGGGTTGTGTCCTGTTTCGGGCTGGTTCTCTTGCCAGCAGCCTGCACATAGCACTGTGCATTCTGATTGCATTATCCACACGTTTGACAGTTTTGTATGTAACAAGGGTTTTATATGTTGGCGACAAGTCCATGTGGTTGAAACCCACCCTGTTATCGATTTACAAAGTGAATGCACTTCTGCAAAATCCTAATGGTGAGAAAATGATCCTTGGAGGTACTCGAGCTGAATTTCCAATTGAAGTGAAATAAAGCCAAGTTACATGAGTGTCAGCGGACTTGTTTCTAGGGATGGGAGGTAAAGCATACACGATTTAGAAGGTTGAGTCATGAGGCTGGTTGGGTTTGTTGTGTTACATCTGGCATGTCAGTCAAAGCTGGGGCAGCTGCTGCCTGTCACTAGTGCTCTAGTGGGGCATTGTCCATCCATCAACATGAGCAGCAAGTGGCCCCCAGGAGTTCTGTGAAGAGCGCTTTGCCTGGACCTACACCACTTTCAGTACTGTCATTGCAACCACTTTTGGTGCTCCTTTGAGACCAACAGAATATGGTTTCGTAAAAGGTCTGATATGTTTTGCATGTCGGCTCTTAATAGAGAAAATATTTGAGTATTAGTATTGTTAGTTTACGGAAAAGAAAAATTTGTATTTTATGTTATAAAAAATTTTGCATGGTTTTTTAGCTTTACGTTGTTTCCAAACCACGTTAAAATACTTCAGATAGTGATGTTGAAAGTTCAAAAGCTGTCAGTCAAAGCAAAATCAAGTAAATCCTGAGAATAGCATCATTGACTGAATATTTATTAGTTTTTACTTTCTTCTTCCCGCATTGCCACGTTAAAGGTCTGTATGCACTAAGAAAATTAATGTGAAAATTATGTCACTATTAGCTATATATCACTATTAAATCTATGCGCTTGAGCTAACAGTACACTTAAATCACCATGCTTGCACTTGAAATCTGTAAAAAAGTAGAAGTTTTGGCAGCCAGTTTTAACCTGTCCTCCTTTTGGTGAAATTAGTGGACGTTTTGAAGTGGAGCTTTGCCCTTGTGCTCAAAGATCAATTTTGTGATTTACTAAAACTTGGCTGTTGCTTTAATTATGTTCCTTCAATTCATATTTTCTCAATACAAAATTAAGTTTCTTTTTTCAGTGCATATAACTTTTTACCACCTGAAATAATGTCAGTTGGGTTAAAAAAAAAAAAGGGAAACAACAAAAATAACTCCGCTGTGTCCCCTACCAAAAGAAATATAAGCCTCAGGTTTTGATAAAAGCAGATCATGTATTTTTCACTGTGGAGAAGGGGCTAGAAGGAGTTTTTGCTTTCTCACAGAGCTGGAATATCTCCTGCCATTCACAAGTGCAGGGCACGACTTCTTTTGTGGCTCATACTTTACACCTGTTGTGAAGTATGGTAAGGACTGGAAGGAGGGCTCTCTTTTAGGAATTTGAAAGGAACACTTGCTCATCTGGAGGACAAGGACAATAATTCTACTGGTCTGCTGTGGTGGAGAATATGTGGCAAAAGCATGTGCCTCCCTCCAGCAATAAGGGACATGGTAAAGCAGGGTTGAAGAGACTTATCTGTGGTGAGATGCAGAGCAGGGTACCAGAACAGATAACTGAAGTGTCTACTGAGAAATGGACAAATTGGTTTATTTAGTACAATGTAGCTTAGTTTCTACAAGCCACATCCTCATTTTCATTGGTTTGTATCCATTAAAGGCTTATTTTGCATTTTGAGGTCCTTCAGTGAAATACAGACATTTACTCAGTGATATAAAGATTGTCTAAAGCGTCACTCCTGATAACGAGCAGGGTCTGCATATGAATTTTTGTCATCTATTCTCTGCACTTCTCAGCGTTTGCACCAATGTTGCTGAACTGAAAACCTCAAAAAGTGTGTTTGGACTTTTTTATTTTTAAAAAAGATCATGGATTAAGACATACTTATTTTGAAGTATTTCTTTTCAGCCTTTTTAGACGTTCAAACTTCTCTCCACCTGCAGTGTGTGTGTGTATGTGACAATAGGGAAGGGTAAGTGTCCTGGGTTCAGCAGTAGCAGTCATTTTTCTCCTTCTTAGTAGCTGGTGCAGCGCTGTGGTTTTGACTTTCAGCCTGGGAACAGCACTGATAACACCGATGTTTTCAGCTGCTGCTCAGTAATGTTTACTCTCACCAAGGACTTTTTGAGTCTCATGCTCTGCCAGGGAGGAGGGGAAGCCGGGAGGAAGCAGAGACAGAACACCTGACCCAAAGTGACCAAAGAGGTATTCCATACCACAGCACGTCATGCCCAGGATGTAAAAACTGGGGGCAGGGACACAGAATGGTTAAATCACTGCTTGGTCTGGCTGGGTATTGGTCGGCGGGTGGTGAGCCGACTTTATTCTCTTGCTTTGTTATTTCCCTTATCATTATTATTATTGGTGGTAGCAGCAGTGGGTTGTTATACCTCAGTTCCTGGCCTGTTCTTATCTCAACCCATGGGAGTCACATTCTTTCCATTCTCCTCTTCACGCCTCCAGGAGTGGGGGGAGGAAGGGGAGGGAGCTAACGAATTGTGTGGCTGATTTACAGCTGGGCTTAAAACACAACAGTAAGTGTGTTTGTGTTGTGTAATTACTTTGACTTGATAATTTCCTAGTTTCTGAAAATAATTGTTCTTAATAACAAAGTTCACAGACAAGTATTTTATGTAATGTTTTCCTGAAGTTCGGTTGTAGATTCTTCATAGTAATTGTGTATTTTAAATGTTCATTGATGTTTTACTTAACATTGATTTTAATTTGAATGAGAGTGACAAAATTGACAGTATTATAGAATTCTCAGTTGTTTCTAGGGAGCTTTCATGGCAAAAGGCATTTTTCAGTCATAATCTGACATGGGTTTAGCATGAGATAAATTCATTGGGCTGAGAAGTGATTTTCATTTTGAAATTTTTCTTCTAGTGTTGTAATCTTTTCCAGGAGATCATAGAATCATAGAATAGTTAAGATTGGAAAGGATCTTAAGATCATCTAGTTCCATCTCCCCTGCCATGGGCAGGGATACCTCACACTAAGCCATGTTACCCAAGACTCTGTCCAACCTGGCCTTGAACACCGCCAGAGATAGATCATTCAAAACTTCCCTGGGCAACCCATTCCAGTGCCTCCCCACCCTGACAGTAAAGAAATTCTTCCTTATATCCAATCTAAACTTCCCCTGTTTAAGTTTGAACCAGTTGCCCCTTGTCCTCTCACTACAGTCCCTAATGAAGAGTCCCTCCCCAGCGTCCCTATAGACCCCCTTCAGATACATGTATACTAACAGACTCTTAATTTTCTATGTACGTCTCTGATCAATGATGAGTTGATAGGATATCCAATTGGGAAATTGTTTGCTGTTCATATTTTAGTTTAGCAGAAGTTTTACTAGCACATCAACATGGAAGTAATTAAAACCCTTAATTATAGCAAAGGTTCAGTTACCTCTGAAGGATGTTACATATCTCTCTGTCTTTGTCTGAACTTCCCAGGTTTTTATCATTGATTGGGGGAAATGCAGATGACATAGGAAAATCAGATATGCAGCAAAAAGTAAATGCAGTGATTCAAAAGGAAGGACTGGAAGGCACGGCCAAAAGACTAAATACAACGGTGCACACGCTGCAACTGATCATTGATGGTCTGACTCAGCCTGAAGGCTTTGACATCCGAACAGGTAAACCTTTGTTTTGAAGGCTGTAATCTCTGATTGATTGTTCATATCAGTTTTAAACCAGCACATTTTCTTCTTCTAAAGTCAGTAGCAGATTTTCATGTACTTGTAACTCCATTTCTCTTCTCAGGCAAGGTAAAGGCTATATCATAGTCAGATGTTTCTTTCCAGTTTGGTAGGTAAGGAGTGTGAATCCTGTCTTAAATCATGGCATTTTCTGGCATAGGAAGGGGAGTTGTATGGCTGTTAACAAATGAAATAGTTTCAATATGTTGGCTCTGTACTGATTAAATGTATGTTGGCTCTCCATCATGGAGGGGAATGCTGAGACCAAGCTGAAACAGTAGTAATAAAGCTATGTGGAGCAGCAGTGTGTAGTACTGCTCTTTTATTGCACTAGTTCCTGGAGACAAGTGTAATTGGAGCACATGGCTCATGTTAAAATTTTGCAGTAATGCTGAACAGTTTTGAGGTGGATGGGAAGAAAATGAGGTAAGCAATGCAGTACAACATCTGGAGATGCTGTTGTTTAGTGAAATTTAAAGCTAGATTCTCTTATGACAGCAAGAGATAAAAGTAGGCAGCAAAGGTGCACATTTGTAATAGATAATAAATTTATGCTTAAGAAAATAAAACTTCTGTCTCAGTTTTGGGGGTTCATAAGCACTTTATATCCAGATTTTGTAAATATTTTGTGTGTGGAAAGCCTTAATGCTATTATATTTTGGGAAAGGTGGAAAGAGAAGTTGTTGAAAGGGCTCAGAAAAGTTTTATACAAATTTGTATTGAAATAGAATTTTATTTGTAATTTATGTAGCTCAAGTAAAAGTCACCTCAATTCTCTTCACCCTAGCACCAAGAACTTTTAAAGAACCTTTCAGTCACCAGCTAATATATTGCATGCTTCTGATCCCTTTGTGGTAGTTTCATAGCACATAGTTCACTATACTTTTTACTCCATTAATCATAATCTTTTAAAGTGATTCATAAAACACAAGAAATGCGTTATTTATTACAGATGGGTCTTTATTTAGTGAACATAAGGAAGCTGTATTTGGGACCTTAGAGCTACCTAAATTAGTTCTTACCTTAACACTTCTTGATTAAGAGCAATCAGATGGAAACAGCCCTTAGAAAACAATGCAAGCTTCTTTCTCCAGTGTCTTACTTTTGTTTCTTGTTTCTTGTAACAGATTTTGACAAACCTGACTTCAAGAGAAGCATCGTCTGCTTGGAAGACTTAAGTGTTGGTGCTCTTCTGACTGGAAAAGTTGAAAATGCAACACCATTTGGAGTTTTTGTTGATATTGGTGTGGGAAAAGCAGGTTTGATTCCAGTGCGAAGCATAACAGAAGCAAAACTTTCTAAAGTGAAGAAGAGAAAAAGCTTGGGCCTAGGTCCTGGAGAAAGAGTGGAAGTTCGAGTGCTTAATGTCGATATTCCTCGATTAAGGATAACATTGGATCTTATTCGTGTTTTATGAGAGGGGATTTTTACAATTAAGCCTTAATTTTAAAGGTTGAGTAGTGACAGCAAGGTTCTGGAGATTCAGGCATTTAATGAGAATGTTGAAAATGAGTAAATTTTGAAACCTTCAGCCTTGCCTTTTTTTTTTTTTTTTAACAGATTTCCCACATGTCTTGTCTTTTTTCTGTTAATTGTTGGAACAGTTTATTAGACTACCTCCAAGCAACCTTGCTATTTTGTCTGCAGAGCAAATGAAATTCCAGTGGACTGTCAGAGACATTTTTTTGTCTGTTCTGTCTCTGCAAGATCTGCTCTCTCAATCTTTAGTCAGTGCTGCACAAGCAGACACATTCACTGCTCCCCTTCAAAACATCGCCATTCAGTTTGCCTTTTGTCTGGTTGAGAGTCTAAATGAGGTTACCTAGTTGTAGGAAAAAAAGTGATCTTGTTAAGTTGGTGATGACATTGCTTCAGAAGTAGACTGAAAAAAGAGCAGATGCTGATATTATTCATGGCTAAGAAATATTCAGCTTTAATTTATTTGAGCAACATCATTAGGAGTTCTGTTTACTTGACTTATTATTGTTCGGTCAGTTATTATTGATTAACACACTTGGATGTAGGCTGGCATTTAAGGAACCTTACTCAAAGGTGTCAAAAAACATTTATGTTGTTCTACACTTGTGCTGCAAAATAAAAACATTTCTGGCCATCTTTTCTCAGTGTTCTGGTTCTACAAGTGATTTAGCAGTCCTGGTCCTCTTTCTTTCCAACTTGAGCTCCATCAGTAATGCTCCAACTTGAGAATGCACTTATCTGACCTTCTGAATTGGATCCGCTTTTCTGAGCTTTAAGACTGGGCTACAGCCCCATGGCCTGGTGTTGGTCCTGATTTAATAAAATAATTCTAGTCTGTTTTGGATTCCTTTAACTTGACATTATTTCTTTTCCATCTTTCATGTATCATATTTTTCTGCCTGTTTTGAGTGGAGAACAATTTTTCAACACTTGTCTTCACACGCTATGCTCGTGAAGGCACAGTTCTCCATACAAAAGTTTTTTCTGTTTGTAGATGCTTGCTAAGCTTTTCTAGACTTTTGCTTTAATAAGAATGCTCACTGTTTCCTGCTAGGAGTGCCCAGCACATGTTGTTTGTTTTCATCCACTTAGAGACTTTTGTTTGGTGGTGTTTCAAAAGGTTTACCAATTGCCTGTTTGCAAAGGATAGGCAGAGGAGTCTCCAGCAACAGATGATTTATGTGGTCTTTCCAGGGACTTTTTGGTATATTGAATGTTTATTCCTTTCAAGTAAGCACACTCACCTGTAAGTTGGCAGAAACTCTAGCCTTTAGCAAATGAGCACAGACAACAGGTGTAGTGACTGTCAAGCACCTTTGATGACAAGGTTTCAAACTACAAATGTCCAAATAGCTGTTGGCAAAGGGAGTCTCTATTAGTTAGGGAAAAGGTTGGCATCATTTAATCTCCCAGCTCCATGCTTCAATTTTCATAATTAAGAGCCACCTGTAGACTGTGTATTTTGGAGATTATAGAATCAGTTAGCAGATGGAAAAAGGGAGATAAATCGCACCAGCTTCATTGCATTTGTCTATCAAAGAAAAACAGACCATTCTCTATGATATCACAACTTGGAATCATGTTTCTGAGGCCTTTTGAAATTTTCCTGTAATGCTGCTGGAAAGCAGACTTGTTGGTATGAAAGGAGAAACTGTGATACCATGTTAACGGTGTATCATCTGTCTTTGAAAACACAGATGCAAAGTGAATGAGCTGAGATTTTGTTCTGCAAGTGATGTGTTCACGGATAAAGTTGCAGTATTTTCTGGTGTCTCCATCAGCAGAATTACTTAAGTTCTGCTGAGCTTTATATATTATCTCTGCAGTATCTAAGCACTTTGCAAATTAACTGAATTTGTTTGGTCTTCTCTAAGGAGGATATAAACTCTTCTCCTGAAGCTCATTTCAGTGGTTAAGGTGGGCATTTTCTCTTTTTGTACTCTTTTGTTAGTGAAATAAACTTTTCTTATATATAGTTAATATCACTATATAGATGATATATATGTAGCATCTTCTGCATTTTTTTGTGTGTGTATCTCTTGGATGATCATAAAATTCTCTAAATGGAAGACATCTTGAAACTGCTTTTTCTTGCTGCTAATTCACAGGCGACTTCTTGCTTATTCAGAAGACTGACCTCCAGATCAACCTGCATCCTCATGAGCTGGTTTGGTTTCTCCTTAGTGGAACTCAGAAGCTTATTCTGTGGCATCATAGGGACTATTGGAAAATGTCATCTATATTTCTCTGATTTATTTGGGTTTTAATCACATAAAAATGGGAAGTCTGTGATGATTAATATCTTCAATGTCTACAGCTCTGCAAATGTAACCCCATTATTTGTCAGCTAATTCAGTGCCTTAACAATTTCCCATGAAAATGCTCTTTTTTCTTAGCAAGTTCTTTTTCGTTGGCAGAACACAGACAGTAGAACAGCCCAGCGAGAGTCTAATAAGGATGAATATGTGTACATGTGACCTTCTCTACTTTTGTCAGATCTTTGGAGATTTAAAAATTCTTTCTTTTAAATCAGTTTCCTCTTGAACTCTTGCGGCTTTCAGATTTCTGATATCAAAGCATCAAGATGTTTTTTCTAATTCATCTCCTTCTTCAGCTTCTGAACCAAGGAAAAATTACTGAGATGCTCTTCATGATGCAGTTCAAGCTTTCAGACAAGTTCTGTAGTGCTTAATGATGATGCCTCCATGTTTTAAAACAAACAGCAAGAACCCTGATCTTACTTAAGTGCTCCAAAGTACAGTTTCTCAGGCGAAGAACTAAATACAGGTCTTTAAGTCCCATTAAAAATTTTACTTTTGCCTTAAGCTGTAGATTCCAATACGTTTACTCACCATTCCACCTCTCCACAAGAGAATCCAGCCCATTGATCTTAGCTGACAGTCTGCTTTTTCAGTCCCACCATCACTCAAATAGTCTGGTATTTTGCAACTGCCTTCCTCCCATATGCAGACCTATATGAAGAGTTTCTGGAGATTTCCTGTGCTTTACATGTTGCACAAAGGAGAAGAATTCTTCTACCAAACAAGATGGCACTTGTATGCCTGGCTGTAGTAATGCAAATCAAGAGTTTAAAAGAAGCCATTTGTTTTGGTTTTATTCCTGCCTCAGGCGGTTTTAGACAGCATATATCAATTTTCCAGAAACTTGTCAACCTCAGGAATGATTTAGTGTGCTGTTAAACATAATAAAATCAATAGGAAAACAAATAGAATTTCCATGAGGAGCAGACGGTTGGAGAAACTTGTCCATATGGCATATAAACATGCTGAAATCTGGGGCTTTATGGGGTACTTGCATTAGAAAAGTTACACACTGAACAAAAGTAATGCATAATTCAGGAGGACAAATATTCTAACAGCTTTAAGGTAGTGTGTCTTGAACTTGGTGTCTGTATTTATTTAACAACAAATACACTTAGAAACCATGCCTGGAAGCTACAAACCAAACATGAATCATATTTGCCTAATTTCAGAGCTTTATGTTAAGGAGCCTCACTTGCTCTGAAGTGAATGCTGAGTTCTTGGTTCAGCCTGAATAGCACCTTTGCTTTTCCTAGCCTTCCTGAGGGTAATTTATGTAGCTACTCCTCTTTGCTTAAGGGCATCCAACTTCAAGTCTATCAGTCCTGTAAGAAAGTAGAGGCAACCAGTTGGTTATACTGGTCTATGTTACTCAATGTCACTCCCTTTTGATCAAGGTTTCCTGAAGAGCTGTGAGTGTGTCTCTGGGGATACATAAAAGTAATTTCACCTCTCTCCATGGGAGGCTTTCTAAAGGTTTGAAAGCACCTAAATTTACTGGCCCCTACTGTTCATTACCTTTCCTACAGGCAAGTAGAAGCCATAAGTGTTAGAAGAGCTTAATCTTGGGAAATCCTCCTGAATCCGTATTCTGTAAAGCTTCACAGGTAACTAATACATATGGGTTTTTTTACAGCAAACCTCAGTGACTAGTTTTTAGAGAACTTTCGTTGCCTGTTTCATGTTGAGCCAATCTCTTCAGCGGATGTTGCAACCATGTGTTCATGAGAAGTCTGCATATTGTACCACAGACTTTACTAGAGCTTCTGCAACTTGCAGATCAGCAGTCAAATTCCTCAGTCTGGGGGGGACCAGTGCTGGAGTATTGTTTTTTTGTGAGCTTATAATGGGACTTTCTGCTGTTAATGGATCCTCTGTTTTTCACGTGTTACCTCTAGCTGATAGGTCTCCCTTGAGCACATTCTAGCTACATCAAGAATTCTAAGTGATTCTCCACTCTGGAAGTGAGAAAGGATTGGTGGCTGTGCTCAGAGCAGGATCATCCCATTGAGAACTCTGAATCTTACCAGAAGTTCAAGGTGAAGCACTCAAATCTTATCTGCTCTCTGTCCCTCACTAGGAGCTACAAGCTTTTGAAAGCTTGTAGCTTTCTGGCCTGCTTACTCCTTGGTTCACTGGTCAGAGCTTTTACCTTGTTCATCTTACTGTAGATTTGAAAAAGATGAAGGCATGTTCAACACAGCAGTCCAGTTAGAACTATTAGAAACTTCTGCGTCTTTGTTTTGTCTCTTCTCCTCAACAAGGAGCAACAAAGAAGGAAACAGTAAAATGAAGAGCCACATGATTTCTTTAGTTTTATTAAATCGAGTTGAGTTTAGGCTTTTACTTGCGGAGAGGTTGTTTGTCTTCAACAAGTAGTCAGGAGACTATCAACTCAGAAAAGTAAATCAGTGTGATTTTCTCCTTATCTTACAGATCCATTTATCCTGCTACACTTGTATGTTACTAAATGAAAAGTGTTTTCTGCGTGCAGTCAGCTAAGATGGAGGTTTGCATTCCCATATCTCATCATCAGTCATGTTTCTAGTAAAGACTATGCCTTTATTTGTGGTCAAGCAGTGAATTTTTTTGCATGTGACTCATGAAGAGGTATGTGGAAATGATGCCATGAGAAGAACTGTTATGCTTGGGGGTCATTTACAAAGGCTGAATGGAAGTGAAATCTTAGGAAAGCATTTTCACCTCAGAATTAAATATGTGGAATAGCTTGGCAGAGAATGGAAACTGCCACATACCAGGGGCTGTATATTGGCACCATGACTGCTTTTTTTTTGTGTGATGAGTAGAGGGAGGAGAAGAAACGGGACATGGAAGGAAATTGAGGGATTTGGGGAAGAACATCCTGGAAGTGTACATAGTCCTGTGGGAATGAAATTAAGATGATAAATGCAAATGGTAGTAATGTAATGGTAATGTAGTAGTAATGGAATCTGAGCCTGGTTATCTTTTATTCTCTGTACCTCACATGAAGGTAAAAAAAGTAAGTATAAGTATTTGTTATAGCTAAAGGAAATTGCATATGTCGTATCAGCGCATACTGCTACTAAAGAGTAGTATGGAACCATCTGGCTTCAAGTGGAAGAAACACAAAGTATGTGCTATTAATTGATTTGGTTCTCATTTCCCAGTTTTGCAGTTTCTAACTAGTTTAATACAGGCAAATCAATCCTTGCTCATCAGCAGTTCTGGCTGAGAGAGTGCATCTGTCATGTGTAGCATACGTAGTGCGGGTGAGCGTGCTCTGGCACTGTGGGCAGCTTCAGCCACCAGGATTTCTACTCATTTATACTTAGTGGGAACAATCCTGGAAAGGCTGGAGTTTGTCATAGCTTACTTTTATCCCTTGAAATTAGTGTGCTGTCTTCAGTGCACAGGGATGGATGCAAAGCCAGTCAGAAGCTGAAAACAGCAGAAAATCCAGCTATTTGTATACTGGGTAGATTATTTTCCCAGGAGCACACAGCATCAGTGGTTTAAGATCTTCACTGGCAATTAACTTTTTTACATAAGCACGTGCTTGATAGCCTGTAAAGAGATCCAGTCTTTGCTTCCCTGAAAGACCATCTGTCTTGGTGTGCGCCATGGCTGAAGTAGGTATTGAGTTTTAAACTTGAGCATGTTCTCAGGGTGTTTCTTATGGACTGCCTACTTTAGAATTGCTCCAAAACAGCCCAAGTATGTTACTCTTCAAAATGTTTTATGAGGCATTGTGTTTTCTGGGACTCACAATGGGTGATAACCTAAGAGCTGAAAGATGCATCATCTGATGTCTTCTATTGATGGGCTCCTAGTTTATTGTGGGCACTCTTCATGGGAGTTTATAAGCAGGTGGTAAAGCCTAAAAACTGAATGAAAAAATTCAAATTTTGGAAGGGACCTCAAAAATTATCTAGTTCCAACCCTGCTGCCGTTGGCAAGGACTCCATTTCCCACATTTCAGAGTGTTAAGCTCCTCACTAGGATCAAGTTAAGGTAGTGCATTTCTTGGAAGACCAATGTCTGTCTGTGTACCTTCCATTGCTTGCAGACTTTGCTGGACCAGTGACAATCTGTCCCTTTTTAGACACCAACAAAATGACAATAAAGAAATCCCTCATGGGCGTGGAGCTTCAGCTCATTCCAAAACCAAGGTTTTTTGCAGTCAAACCTCTCCAGAACAGTTGTGCTCCATTTCCACTTTGAGAGGAGTAGTATCCTCAAGTCTTCTCTGGTATTTGTTACACCAAATTTCTGTGTTTATTATTTTCACTGTTTTTTCACCTTTTTTGTTTTTTCACTGTTTTTACTATTTTTAAAACTAAGTATGATTTTGTTATTTCAACATATGTTCTATGTCCTTTAAATGTAACTTCTGTCTGGAGCTGTGAGAAATTCTAGAGCATTTTCCTTATAATCAGGGTGACAGTTACGGTATTAACCAATTTGGTGGTTATCAGATCACACCATGTGGGAAGGCATAACTCTCTACAGACGGTCTCTATTCAAGGAGAACTTCTTGTTATTGCATGATCTTCAAATGTGGGAAAAGGTAATAAAGTGTTGTCCTTAAATTGACATATCGGGCACCTGATAGTTGTCAAGTATTTAGTGGTATCCTTTGGAGCTCCCATCCTCTGCACTAAGCAGGTCATGGTTTCCACAGAAGTGTTCTGTAATTACTTCTGCTAAGGCAAGACAATGGTGTAGTGCGTATCCATAGCATAACTCTAAGAGGCCAAGGATAGACACAAATGTTATTTTCAAGCCTCTGAGTAGCTTGACTTTGCAGCCTGAAGGAAGGTCTTTTTCCAGACATGTTATAATGTCCTTTCCTGGCTTGTTCCTTAATTGAAAGACTAAAAGCCAGTGAGGAGCAGAAGGTAGTATGGCAGCCCTGAGTCCACTGGATTCAGTCTTATTCCATCACAGTCATCACATCACAGGATCCCTTTCATAAGCTTACCAAGCTCAGTTTTAAAACTTGTTTGTCAGTGTTACTCGGCAGAAGCTAGTGACTGTATTCTCTGTATAAGAAAAGAAATAAATAAGGGAGACCTCAATCAAGCTTAGACCCTCTCTCTGGGATTTCAGTGGTGTCCAGACGGGAGTGTGACTGTTCATGTAGGATGTACATGAAGGTAGCATGTTTCAGTAGTATTGGCTTCCTTGTCAAATCCACAGAAACTGATGGTGTGGGCTGTAAAAGCAGTGTTAAGTACAAAGTTAATGTTACTCAGCATTTCAAACTGAAGGTTTACTGGTCCCAGTAAAAGGAGGGAGTGTGGCCTTGGAGGCAGACTTTGTGAACTTTGCATTGCGTACGAGCAGTTAGAGCATTCCAGGAGCTCCTCTGCATCTTGATGACTGTAAAAAAGCACAATTGTAGCTGAAAAATGAATGTCCAATATACTCATTGCAGAACAAAAATATATGCGTGAGATCTTTGTTCCATTATTTGATTTCTATTTGTAAACTATTTTGACAGAGAAATCTGTTTTGTATATTTCTAGCTAACTGTTGGCACTGCAGACATGAATATGTCTAGGAATGGGTATACAATAAACCAACTATCCAGAGACTTTAAAAAATGTATTTTAGTGGTTTTAAAAGGAGGATTGGCAGTTTAACGTTGGAAGCAATGTGTGTTCGCATTTCATTTGGTTTAGCATGCAGGTTCATAGCTCTCTGCAGGTGCAGAAAAGAGACAAGGTTTTGGGTTCTTCATTTTCCTAAAAGTATTTACAGGAATTAGTTAGAGGTTTAATGGAATGACTCTGCACCTTAGCAACATCCACTCCAGAATCTCTGGGTGACTTCAGAATTTGTCTTTTACCCTCTCAGTGGCTTTAGCACTTGTAAAGTTCTGACGCTGCATACTTCTGATAGCATCCGAAGGGAGCAAAGCTCATCACCAGCACAAAATAAAACGGGGTTGTGGTGGAGGCGGGAGGCACAAGTGCACTCTGTTATTTAGGTGTGTGCACTGATCCTACAGTACCCTGCAGAAACATCTTTGTTATTTTTCATTCAGACTCAGCTAAGCAGTACTTCACTAGAATAAGTCTTGAAGGAGCTTATACCAAGTGGAATAGGAAACTTTTATTGAGTAAAACATTATCAATGGAGCAGAGATTGACTGTTCATCATGCCTGGTATATATTGCTTTGTCTAACAACTTGCCCCAGCAGGCTTACAATTGTGCTCTCTCTGAAGACCCTCCCAGCTGCAAGAGCTGATTGACGGAATCTGTGGGCAGATGCACTTCCCAGACTCCAATAAAGCCGGGGCCTTGGGAAAATCTAAGGCAATTATTGACGGGCAACAATCCACTAATCAGACAATTTCAAAATTAATCCCACAGTCCCTTACTGTATTAGCTTTCCTCCTTGTTTGTATTTATACAGCAAATTCATGACTTCAGTGAATACTCTCCCTTCCAGACCAATTATGTCTCTCTGAGGGTATTAAATTAAAAACAGAAGAAATATTGAAAGTGGCTTGCAATTAGTTCCTTTGAAAGGTGTATGGCACTTGCAGGCTGGAGTTCATAATATGATGCTTGATAATAAAAGTAAACAGGATTTTTTTTTCATCACACGAGCAAGGCAAGTATTCTTGATATGCCTTGTTATAAAGTGGCCTATATATAATGAGAGAAAAAAGTGATTTGATTTTGGAGTTTAATTATATTTTCATAAAGTTCTTCTAGAGTAACTGACAAGTCCACAGTGTCTCCAAATAACATAAATAGATTTTGGTTTGTGCATTTTGATTTATCTTTCCCTTGTTTTATTTTGATTGCTTTATAATACAAAATTGCATTGCATTTGATTGTAACTTGCCTTTTATATGAAGACTGATCCAAATAGAACCTTTCTTTCACATGGAATTGAAATATAGAGCCATCTTCATGGTGTAACTCTATAAACGTGAGTCACTGCCCCGAGTCCTTGGTCGTGTACAATGTGTCTCATTCTTTGAAAATTTGGAATTCTGTAGTAAGTTCCTGAGTTGTTTCTGCAGATCTGAACCTGAATGTAGAATTCCCTTTTTATTATCAAAACTGGGCAACTGAAGAGAGGCATCACTTTAAAGGCATTACTTTTCATCTTTGAACTGCAGATGGCTGTTGGATTGGGCAGTCAGAGCACTGCGCGCTTCTATTGTTTCCCACGTGTGGTAGGAACCATAGGTTACTTTTTGTTTCTTACTGATCAGTTTTGCTTTCAAGTACAGAGGAATGAGAATGAAAAAGAAAATAAAATACAATGCACTTGAAAGTCATTGAGTAAATTCAGTTTACATGTGAGTTGGAGAGTAGATGGCGCACTGCTAACAGTAGAAAGTATTTCCAAGTTGAAGAATATGTGAGGCAGAGATTCGACTGGAGAGGCTTCGGCTCAAACCCTTTTCTGGGTAACTTTGGTGGTTCAGCCAGTTTCTCTTTACCTCAGATTTCCATCTGTACGCCAGCTTGAATGGGTGCTGTTCAAGTGATATGGAAGCTTTATTGGGTTTTATTAAAAGTACAGAAGCGGTGTAATTTTCCACTAAAAAGTATAAATAATTCTGAAAGTGAAAGTATTGCCTATAAACTCTGGTCTTTTTAGTAAATGTACATGAAGCCGATTAACACATAATCACAAACACGAAACCTCATCTTTTACTTTGAGCAGAAAATGAACAGTTTCCATTTTGAGCTTCAGTAATCAGCTGCAAGTTTGGATTCACTCACAGGCACGGATGATGTATGAGGCAAGAGTAATAGCCTAAGTAAATTATTTTATGATTACTAGAATGATTTCTCCAACTCTCGTTCCAGAGCTATGCACTCACTTGTCATGGAAGAGAGCTAAGGTAGCGCACTTGTATGGCTGGATACATTTGCACAAGAAGATGAGGCTCAGGAGACAGAAGGGTAAAAGTTCCTGTGCTTCTTTTATACTCCAGTGTCTAACAACATGCCTGCAGTGATGCCAAGCTGGCTTTCTTAGCACAAGCAAAACCCAGGTAGGAGCTACTGGTAGGCCTTGTTTTATATTACTTTTATTTGATTTATTGCAGAAGCTGTTAACACCCCGTAGTTCTTTGAATAAAATAAAACAAGAAAACCTTTAAGATTCAGCAACAACATAAGCCAGTGAGCCTTTCATCTTCATTATGGACTAATTCAGCTGTTGATTACTTAGGGATTAACACCTCCATATGTAACAAAGATGCATTCTGTGAGTAGGAAGCTCTGTAAGGTAACAGTTTATGCAATTTGGCATGTTTCAGTCTAGCTCAGGAGGACAGAGCATGAAAAATCGGAGGCTAGCAAGCAGAAAAGTTTATCCAAATTTCCACCCATCCTCCCCAAGGCATCTTTAAAACCAATTCAATCAAATAGATTTCACATGAAATGATTAAAACATGCCTTGAAAATCACAGTGCTTGTGATAAAGAATCTAGATAAACTAAGGTCACAGTTCGTTGATGCAGGTGGAGCTTTGCCCTTTAGCAAGGGGCTGAGCTTGAAGGTTTCAGAGCCTGAAATCCTTTCCTATAACTAAATAATATCTTCATAAATGAAGGCAGATCTTCAATCCACATCTGCCTAGAAGGATCCTCCTTTAGACATGTGTACAGTCAGAATTTCCTGCTCACACTGCGGTACAGTCAATAGATCATGCTATCTGTTGGCATTCCTTTGTCTTCATTTATATGTACAGGTGGATTCAGACCACTGGCTTTGCATACGCCACCAGCTGGTGATGGCTTTTGGCTATGGTTGACCTGGGTTAAGTTAGAGCCTGTGACCAAAAAGTAAAAGTTGCCATTACCAAGGCCTGAAGTGATTTGTTGCCTTTTAATGGTTGCTGGTTCTAAAGCAACAGCAATTTGGTTTGTGTGGCACAATAAACAAAAATAGAAAGTACGTTCATATGGATAATGTAAAGATTAAAGCTCTTGCACTCTCAGCTGCACACTGAATAGCTCGTGTTTTTATATGCTTTTAAATAGGAGAGCTGCGTAACATGACCCTCTAGTTGAAAGGATGCAGGATCGCTATACTCCCATCTGGATTATTACCTTCAATTTAGGCCACATGAACTCCTGTGCTGAAGGTGTACATCTAAGAAAATGGTTGCGAATTGAGCGTGACTTGCATAAAAGAGCAAGTTGCACCTATTCGCTCTTGAAAAACATCTGCTTTTAGTTAAAATTACAGTTGGCTTGCCAGCCAGTCATGGGGGCCCCATCTTCTTTTCTGTATCACCCCACATCCACATGCTTAATATACTAGTAATTTTATTATGGAGCTGTGGTCAAGACTCTGTGGCTAAGGTTGCAACCGGGTTTTTATAAGCTCTGTTTTTTGTCTGCCCCACTAGAGCTTTCACTAGGAAAATTGACTTGCAAATTGGCAACATTAACTCTGCACATCATATCCATATATTTACATTCTCAGGCATGTTTAATTGTCGTGCTCCCTGCTTTACTACTCTTTCAACTTTAACGTTAATTATTGGGCTGCACTTAAAATTAAGCTTTTCTTGGTGTCTTTTAATTATAATAAAGCCCTAGGCAATGGGGTTACTGTGCCCACTGCATATCACGGTCCTTGGTTGCCGCCCTCAGTTGCCTTGGTATGGCTTATTTGTCGACTGGAATCTTTTTGAGTTCTTGTTGAATATATTTGAGCCTGTTGAGGGTCCCAGCCTCACAGCTCAAACCTCTTCCTACTACTGCAGTAAAAAGAGGTGGTAACAAACACTGAAACAACTCATAGACACAACCTGGCTCCAGTTGAATCTGATGGCAGAATTTCCACCATCAACAGGAACAGGGTGCAGCTTTGCTCTCATTTTATAAATAACCACAAGTGCTAACTCATCCTACCTGCTAAGCTAATCCAGAGATGTTTCCCAAGCATTGTTTCCTCATCACTGTAAATACTAAAATCAAGGGGGTTTGGCAAGATACTCAAAGTCTGCACGTTGAATGTAGGGAGTATGCATGTAGCAGAGTTGATCACTTGTAATTGGCATAGTTTGTTTTGAAAACTGTGCTGATTTTGAAGGAAGTGTAATGCAAATAGTTCCTTCATTTGTTTTTTAATTTACTTTTCTCATCACTTTTTAAGTACAAAATCCAGCCTTGCTCACTGGAGCTAAGTAGCTGTACAGGATTTGCAAGCAGCCAGCTGACTTTGGCACCTTAGTCTGTGTTTCAAAGGGAAGTCTGGTTAAAGTAAGGTGGCAAAGTCTCAATTTAAAATGTGGTAGCTGTTGTTATTCCATAGGAGGGGGCCATTTTTTCCTAGTCAGTCTGGTCCAGTTTCATGCAATTTCTGAATAGTTATTCCTGACTATGTATAAAAAGTTGTCAAGAATCTCATAACCAAAAGTGACTCAATAGCATTCAGATCTAAATAACTGACATTTTCACACTCACCATCTTCAGTGTATGATTATTTAAAATAATTAATCCTTTTAAATCCTCTACATTTTTTTTCAAAGTTTTATTTCACATGGAATTGAAATTGTATTAATTGAATAGGTTCTATATTAATTTATAGGTTCTATAAATAGGCTCTGCAGTCAGAGAGGTTTAAAAGTGGTAAAAGAGCCAAAACTGTCTGCAAGAAATAAGTCCTTTGAAGTTTGCAAAAGAGATTTGGTGAAGGTTAAAAATTGAATACCAAAGGAAACAAAAGAAAGTCTGCTTATAGAATAGAGATAATCTATTAAATATAAGGCTAAGAGGGTGATGGTGAAGATGGTAAGGGGAGGCAAGTCTAAAAAGAAGCATGGAGTGTAGAATGGGAGACGTCTTCAGGCAAAGGCAGAATGGACAGACATAAATACCCTTGGGAATATTAGCTGGTTTGTGATACCTTACTTTGAAAAACAAAGTGCTTCTTAAAAACCTGTAGATTTTTCTTCTCTTCCACAAAACGGTTCGAGGTACTCATTATCCCTTTAATGTAAATTTCTCAGACTTGCAATGGATTAATTATTCTTAATGTAAAGTGCAGTATCTGTGCCTCAAAAGTATAAATTCGCATCCATTTGGGGAAAACCTTGTCCATTCTTCTAACAGAAAGAATGCAGTTCTACCGTATGATAAAGACATTGTATCTAAGAAGTCTGTGCAGAGTTCATAATCTCAAAAGTAGCACTGAATCTGCCAATAGTGCCAGCCCAAAGAAGGATCTATAGGATCTCTAAAAAGAAGAATCTATAGGGATGTATAGCATTATGCATGAACGTATTGCAGTCCTGAGACCACAATAAATGTAGCTTCTAGCTTAAAAACAG
Source organism: Psilopsiagon aurifrons (assembly GCA_025447955.1). Taxonomy (NCBI): domain Eukaryota; kingdom Metazoa; phylum Chordata; class Aves; order Psittaciformes; family Psittacidae; genus Psilopsiagon; species Psilopsiagon aurifrons. The sequence goes on along the minus strand of JAOEHY010034208.1, from coordinate 61,868 downwards.
GACATGGTGTTGTTAGAAATGCAGAGATAAATTACACACTTGTCAGAGAAATATAGGAAGTTCTTGGGCTGTAGTTGTAGCTGGATGATTCCAGAAATCTCTCTTACCCAGGAAGGATATGGGCGTGCACGTAGGAATTGGCCATTCCTACTTAAATGAGTATAGATATATGTTGAAACTCTCTGGGTATTCCCTTTTCAGACTTGGTATAATTCACTTTTCTGATCTGCGAGGTAATATAAAGTAATACCGTATTGATGCTAGCCTATTGATTGAGCTGATACATGCCCTGTCAAAATGTGCTTTGTTTTACTAGCTGGGGGAAATCTTAACATGTTCTTTGACAGCAAAACCCTCAGCAAACCAAGAATCTGGGATATCTTTATTGTGTACCTACCACAGAGAGTTGTCACTATTCTGTATTCTGTTGAGAGGGTTCCAGATAGAAAATTTCTTTAAAGATCAGGCTTTTTAGGAGGCTGCACAGTGAAATCTGCCTCGTTGGTTTGTGTGTATTGCAGCTGTAAACTTAGTGATGCATATATTAAAATTCATGTTACTTAGCATGACACTGTTTGCTAACTTCATGCAATATATATCAGTTTTAAAAATCACTCACATTATGTGTAAATGCTAATAAAATTAAATCCCCTAGCAGTCAAAGGAATTAGCCCATATATGAGTGAAATACCAAAGCAGGTCTTGTTATTTTTATGAAACTGTGAATAATATAAGTATCCAATTGATAAAATTTTATTAAAGCTGACAGCCCTTAAGTGATCTAAGTGGTAAATATTGAAATGAAGTTTCAACAACACTGCAGTACCAAGGGAGGCCTAAGGCAGTAATAAGGATTAAACAATGATTTAATGTTGTTCCTTGGGGGTAGGGATTGTTGTTTTAATGGAGAGCAAAAGCTCACTTCCTTCTAAATAATTAAACTGCGATTTGAGAAATTGATCTAAGGTAGTTGTAGTGGTTTGTTAAGTCCGAAAGAGATAAATGAAGGCAAAGTGTCCTGGGGCAAGGGGAAGTCAGGGGAGAGTAGTGAAGAGATAGTTTTGCAGGATAGAATCATGACAAGTGTCCCTCGGGAAGGGGGGAGCTGGCAATGAGCATATTTTATCTTTTATTTGTAATGTAAACAGACTTGCGCTGCCTGAGGCTGGGTAATAGCTAATGAGCAGGGGGTTTCTATGGGGTGCAGATTTTATTAGCACAGCTTATAAAAAACAAAGCTAAATTAAAAATGTGGGTGTCTGCTAGATAATCCGATAATCAGCGGTGCTACAGGGAGCACCTCCACCTAAGCAGAGCAAATGTATTAGCATATGCATGTAAAATTTCCAAGCTATTTGTTCAGCAGTTTTTGTGAGCTGAATGGCTTTCCCATCTTCCTAGTGGAAGGCAGATTTCACATAATAGGTCTGAGTATTTTGGGCTGCCTTAGGAATGCAGCAATGAAGGAATTTCGTAATGTGTTTCAAATCTGTCATTTGTGTATAAGCAGTGGGGGACTTGGCCACAGAACTTCCCATTGTATATGCCTCTTGGGTGATTGTTACCAATGAGATGACAGCTAGGATGGTGGTAGAGATGGGATAGAAGTGGAAAAAGAGAGAGAAAAAACTTTGCCTAATTAGATAATTGCTTAAGGTAATTTCCTTAGGGTTGATGTGATACACAATCCTGAGTAGTTCTAGACAAACGGTGCAGAGCTTCCAGTATTGTGGTGGATGGTTTCCAACTCATTGCCCCTCCTGGTCTGTACATGCGTAACACAGTTTAGAAACAATTAAATCAGTCTCCAAGAAAATGCTGAAATTCCCTCTCCTAGTTGGAAAAGTCTGTGCTCAATCCATGCCTTTGAGTGTAGATACAAATCGGCAGGGTACACGCTGTTCGGAGTAATGTTGTGTTTGGGATATAGCACATCAAAATTGAAACATCAAAAGCATCTGAGAATATGCTCCCCTGTCCAACAAAGTCTCATGACTACCACTGCCAAAGTCTTGATTTTTCTCAGCACCTACGGCAAAGCTCAGAAAACAAATTGAATGCAGAACATGAATGGCAAAAATCTTCTCAAATTCAGTTTTATGATATCTGTACTTTCCATCAATAAGAGACAAGGATATTCCAACAGCATGTGGCTATCAGGAGCTTTTGGACTTAATGAGAGAGATTTCACTGAAGCAGGAATGTTCTTGCATATCTCACTTCAGGCTATAAGAGGCTGGGGCTAGTAGTGTTACAGGTAAGGTTGCACAGTCAGAAACATGTCTTTGACCTGCCTGCTCCTCTCTATACAATGAAATGAAGAAATAGAAGTCAAACCATGGAAGCAGTTAATTATGTATAAAATGATTTGCTAGTTTGACTTTTCCAAGCAGACTGGTTTATGTTGTTCTATTTTGGTTACATTTTACTGTAATTAAAGGAATACCTGTGGACCACCCAATGTATAATCAGCCTTATTGTTCCCTACTCCTCAAGCATCCAGAAAGATGATGTTGTACAATGATTAAACAATCACTGTTATTTATTGATGATTTCCATAAGTGCTAGGCAGATTGCCAGTTGTAGTCTACATAGTTTCTTGAAGTGTACCCCTGGATGCACTGAAGACTACACTCCAGCTGTTTGGGTGTTCTCCAGCTGTTCAGTCTGATGATTGAAATCCATTATGTCTCTGGACTCATCTTCTGACAGAAGGAATGGAAAGTGTATAGGATTTTACGTTTAGGTACATTTGACAGATTGGATTTGCTTTTGCCTGTGTACATCTTGCTTTTTATTTCCATTGGAGAAAACAAGGCAGAAGAAATGTCTTGCACTTGAAGCCAGAAGATGGTAGAGCTAGGTATCAGAGAACAGGTTTATCCTTCTCATGGGAGTTTATTCCATGGGTTCAACCCAGGCCCAAGAAGATTTCTATCTCCTGAAGAGGCAAACACTTTTCATGGAGAGCTCCATTGTATGAAAGAAGTGGTACACAGCTGAGGTTTTTAGGAAGCCCTTTGAGGTGGCAAAGTGGGAATTCTGAATATGAGGTAAGTTCTGTGGAAAATCAGGTTAGGGAGCTGAGAATGGGATGACATGCTTATTATAACTCAGTGAGGAGGTGTTATCACAGCATCACAAAAATATAATACTTCAGAATAATTTCCTCTACCCCCAAGACATACTTTTGCCATTTCTGTATTTCTGTTCACCCATGAATTTATCCAAGATATTGGGACTTGTCATTAGCGATAGTAATCCTGGTTGAATAGTATCTACAACGCTGTAGCTAATCTCAGTCTCTCTGGCTTGTGAGTTTGTGTTGCCAGTTCATCTGTTTTGGAACAGAAAGAATTGGTCAAAACTAAAAAGTGAAGCATTTTCCAATTGAAAAATCATATTCTGGTCCTCTAGAGAATCAAGACCTTCATGTATCTCAGTAGACCAGAACTGCACTGTAGATAGAAGTGTGCCCAAGGTGAGACCCAAGATATCTGCTCTATGGAGACCAAGATTTTACGTTTGATCTTCTGTAACGGTACAGTCCAAATTCTTGGGCATCACAACATAGCATTTTGTAATGTTGATGTTTGTGAATAATGTTCTGATTTAGATGATCATGTGGCAGACATCAATTCACCAGTAGGAACATAAATAATGGCTAATTATCTGCCTTCTAGGATATCAGGAGACAGTTCCGTTCCTGCCTTTGCCCTGTGCTTCCTGAAGAATCATGCAAGTCACTTGTCTTTCTATGCTTCCATTTGCCACATCTGAAACAGTAGTAAGAGCAGCTCTTTCCTACCACTTTTCTAATCTGATTACTTTGTTTAGACAATCACCTCTTCAGTGCAGCAAGTGCCCTGTCCTCTGCATCTGAAATGCAGCCGAAATGAAAGCTTGAAAATGAATGTGAAGAGCTTTGTCACTGTTGACTTAAAACACATTTTTTACCGTGGTCAGGTTTCTTTCAACAGCTTTTTTGTAGCAAACATTGTTATGTTTTGACTTAAATATAGCAAAATCTTCAACATGATGAAATGGCAAAAAATGTCACAGTTCATCATGCTACAAAGTATAAACAATAATCAAACAGGTGAAAAACGCATTAAAGAAGAATAAAACTTCAAACAGGTTTTAAGTAGTTCACTTTTATGTTTTAATAGCTCTTTAGGAGCCTGTAAATAGAAAGTCAATTGGATTTTAGACTTGTTTCCATAGTTATATTACACAGAGGCAGTATTCAATAAAACAAATCTTTTATTTAGTTCCTGACAGGTAATTAAAATGTGCCTCTGCATTTTCTTGTCTGTTACAGTAGGAACTCATATCAAAGTTTTCTAGAGTTTACAAGTGCTCACAAATATATTGCAACTTAATTTTATCTTTTGGGCTGCAAACCTGGTGCTAACGGGAAGTCTTTAGTTAGTGGAAAGTTTGAATCCTGTTTGGCATTCTAAGCCTAACATTTTTTTTTTTCCTGCAAAGATTTGCTCTTAGCTTCAAAGGTTCTGAGTCCCATTTGCACACTTTTCAAACTAATGAACTATGGGGAAAGCCAAATATGTAGAAAAGCAACAAAATCAACATTCCTGAAAATATTTGGGGGTTGGGAGGAGATGTTCTCGATGGTCCAATTAGTATGAAATTATTTGAATTCTTAGTTGCGAATGGAATTGGTTTTGTTTCAAGCATCCGATGTTTTTTCTCAGTACTGTTCCGCAAAGGACTGTTGAGTGCTGCAATCTCATTACTATATGTATTTTCAGCAGTTTTAGTAGATGACACCTGTGAATGTCAAAGAAAAGCAAGAGAGACTTCTCTTTATTGCTGATGTGCTACCTGGATCAGTTTGGCTAAATCAGAAACTTCCATTCTTTTTGTTTTTATAGGATTGCACGTGATGGCACCGTGGAGTAGGATTTCACAGCTAGGGATCACAGAAAGCATAAATTGTCTTTTACCAGCCTTATTTATCTTTTCCCCTGGTATTTCATTGTAGTCTCTTGCCCTTACAATGTTTTTGTACCCACTATAGGGCATAATGACTAGTAGACCTACCTGGATTAGAAAAAAATCTGTCAAAATCAAAATGCCTAAGCTAGTAAATGTCTCACTTTTACAGGAAACTGCCTCTGTGCTATTCATTGTGCATGATAGGATGTATCTTCCTGACACATGGAGGAATACCACTTTGGGAAGAGTTTTATCAATTAACCTGATTAAGAGCAGGTTTATAATAATTAAGTTTTGCCACAATTTTGCATTTGATAACTTTCCTCTGTGATGAATTTTTGACACCTGCCTTGTTATTTTGGCTGCGATTGCCTGACTGCATTGATAACCAGTTGCCTTATTCTTTGTGCAATGCATTGGTTGTTCTCCCTATGTTCATCTAAAACTGTTGTAATTCTTCTTTGGTCAGGATGATTAATGCAACTTAAGCTGGCTTAAGGAAACTTATCAAGTGTATTGGGTGGGTCTCCCTGTCAATATTTGTAGAAGACCATGCCATATTGCACAGTTCTGGACTGGAACTGTTTGGGTCTGGAACTGTTTGGGAGTGGTTGATGGGCACAGACAGAAAAGGCTGGGGGCAGTGGGGTCATAACTCTTGGTCCTAGATAAAACAGAGTCAGGAGAAATGGGGCTTTCCAACTCAGTATGGGAAGGCTGCATGAAGAGACTGTTGCCTTCCAGATGGCCATGTCTAAATGGAGGCAGCATTGTCCTAAAGGGTGGAGGCAGCATTGTCCTAAAGGGAGTATATCAACTTTTCAAGGATTGCCAGCTTGGGCTGTTGACTATCGCAGGTCTGTTGAGTAATGTGACTAGTTATGGCTATTACTTTACACACAGATGCATCTCTGCCCCTTGCTGAGGCTTGACATTAGGCAATAGGCTTATGTTTTATGAGTATTAAAATATCATATCTGTAGTAGTAACTTGTACTATTTCTGGTATAGATCTCCCACTTCACTACTTCTTTTATGTTAGAGTTAGAAGACCAGTTACAATCTTTATTATCCTTTAAAAATGAGCTTGAAGAAATTATTATAGAAGTGGTGTAATCTCAACAGAATGATAAGATTTGCAGTATCGCTGATGGGCTCAGTTAGGCCAATGAAATTCTAGAAAAAAGCCTAAGCTGCAGGAATTTACAGGGATTTATGAGTTCTTGGCACAATCAGGAGTAACCGTTTCCATGAATGGCCATTTTATCAAAAAGAAAAATTAGAGAGTTATGTAGCACAAGATGTTGGCTTTAGTGGAAAAAGTCCTCACTTCTGGACTACTCCGGGCTGTATATATTGTCAGAGCTAATCACACTGAGCAGTTCATCTGTTCATTACCATAATACTGTATTTACAGCATGTATAAATACTGCTCTTTTCATATTAAGCCTGATAACTGCTTTAAACCTGTCTGTTATCTATTGCTCTTACATTTCTAACCCACTTATTGCATTTGCAGATACTGCAACAAATTTATGTGTTTTATAAAGCTAACAGAATGCCCTGTGTACTGATTGATGGAAAATCAGTTGTTCAGTTGCCAGGCAATGATTGATTTTCCAACACAGCTGCTCCAGCTGTGCTACAGATGCCATTTTTTCTCAGATATCATAGATGGTGTTGTAAGCTATTGAATATGATCCTTAATTGTAAAGATCTCTGAGAAATCTGTCATTTCAGCAGTTAATGACCATTTGGTCACCATCTTCAGCTACATTTTATGTTTTTACCTAGTAAGCTTGCAATTAGCAGTGCCACTTGGAGGTTGCTTTGGTGTATTTTGCAAAAAGCTGGCTTGAAATCTGTGACATAAGTAAATGCTTGTCACAGAAAATTACAGTTCGTTACAAAATGCTGCAGCCAATAGCATGTGCTGATGACAGCAAGCCTTTTTCCTGGAATGCATTTCAGATTCCAGTATTTTATTTCAAGCCTTGCTCAGTTGTGTATGACTAATAAATAATAGAGGAAAGTATAACTCAACAGAATATTTGCAGACCTTCTTTTGATCTGGGGAAGCAGACTTTGGTTGCTTGGCATTCTTTTAGATGACCTTCATAATTTAGTTGAAGGCTGGATTTGGCTCTGCTATCCATTTTCACAGCAGCATAAAATATTAAAGTCAAGCAATATCAATAATTCATACTCCTATGGCATTGGGGATATCAATGAGAGGATCATTTGGGTTTGCTAAAATTAGAAGTGCAACTCTACTTCAGGTACAAATGCAAGTTTAAGGCTTTTAAAGCTCATTATGAAAGAGGAAATTAAACTGAGTCTCATGTTTCATAGAAAAAGGAGCTGTAGCTGGTGGGTGTCCTGTCATTTGTACATTAGCCTCCTATTCACGGCAGGGTAATGTGTCTGCTTGCTAAAAGAGACAGACTTGTTGGCTGGCTGTGTCCTTTTTCCTTACCTTGCCCAAAAAAAGCATTTCTCGCAGCTTTCTCCCTGGTTTGAAGTCTGATTATTTTTAAAGAGCCATTACTACTGGGATTGCCAGCGTGGCTGGTTGCAGAGCATAGAGAGCTGGAAACAGGGCATGGTCTGGCTTCTAAACCTGGTTTTGCCGCTGTGCTATGGACAGATCACTTTGGGTGCCCTGCCACCTCCTGCATTCAATTAGAAGCTCTTCAGGCAGAAGTGTTTTTCAGTGCCTAGTCCCGTAGGCCTCTAATTTCAGTGGGCTGAAGCCCTGAAGAAATATGAGTAGGAAATTAAAATGCAATTCATTCTCACTCCAACTTCTAGAACATGATATTTTCCTTGATGTTTTCTCTTTTGAAATTAACTTGACATCTCCTTTGTCTAGTCTTGTCTTCCACTAAATAAATTCCTAAATGGTATAAAATGTTAGATGACTTAATAGTTTGGTAGGCTTCCATGCAATAATTTTTGGAATAGTCATTTATACTTGCCTTCTGTGTTAAGGTAATATCCTCATGCACATCCATTTCTTGAGAACTGATATTCTTCCAAAACAGCAATAAAGAGTCCCTCTTCTTTTCAGCTGTAATTGATACCTTTCAAAACCAGGCTACTAGAGACATTTTAGAATAAATTTATGCTTTCCTTCTGTAAGCTTTTTCTAGCCTCCTTCAAGAGAAAGGGAGGTTGCTCTGCTGTTTTTCCCTTGGTAAATCACTTGCCTATTCAGCAAAGACCCATCTAGCCAATGTAGAATGCAATTATAGGAGAAGGAGTCTGAAACCATATCCCCTTCGGGGTTAACTAGTTTTTACACAAGTAATAATGAACTTTCCTTAAAATTAAATACCTCCCTCTTTACATACAGTTTGTGCTGATTTTAGTGTTTCTGTTAGCCAGGTGGGCAATAAGCTGCACTCAACACACAAGAAAATAGAAAAGACATAGTTGTGATTGTGGCTTTGGGGAGACCTTATCGCAGCCTTCCAGTACCTAGTGAGAACCTACAAGAAATCTGGAGAGGGACTTTTTTCAAGGGCATGTAACAACGGGACAAGGGACAATGTCTTTAAAGGGAAAGATGAAATAGATTTAGATTAGGTATTTGGAAGAAATTCTTCCACTTCTGGAAACAGGTTACCCAGTTAAGCTGAGGCTGCCCCATCCCTGGCGGTGTTCAAGGCCAGGTTGTATAGGGCTTTAAGCAACCTGGTTTAGTGGGGGTGTCACTGTCCATGGCAGGAGGTTGGAACTGAATGAGCTTTAAGGTCACTTCCAACCCAAACCATTTTATGATTCTATGATTCATAGTAGTAGTAGAGCCCCCTCAAGCTTTGATTCTGAGGTGCACGTAGCATTTTTTTGTACTTCTCTTCTGAGCCACTTCTCATTTTCAGCTTCTTTTAAAATTCTATGTATTAAGACATTCTTGGAATGTTGGTTTGGTTTTTTGTTGGGGTTTTTTTTAGCCATTTCCTATTCTTTGCAATCTTTCTGAGTAATGAATACATCATAATGGTAAGCATACCGCAGTACAGCTTTCACTATAAATGGTGGAAAGGAAGCCTTCACTGTTCCTCCAGAATGCCCTTCTGCCTAGTAATCCGAGACTTATTACCATGATTAGTTACATACTTTGTTACTCTGTGCTTTGTTCCCAGTTTAGACCTTTTCCAACTCACCATCCTCCTTTTCTTGATTGTATATAAAACATCTGGTTCTTTATGCCATGTTATATAGTTGTGATGACTATTATTAAAAGTAACATGATTTTGCCCCCTTTTCGTTAGGCAATTCAGATCACATTGTATAAAAGACCTATCATTACCCTCATTTACCACTGCAGCAACTTTGTGTTGAACTTTTTTACTGGGGTGTGTTCCTTTTATTTCCAAAAAAGGTTTCACTTTATTCTTTGAACTTAAACTACAAAACATGACATAGTGGTTTTCCGTTCTTTTTTTCCTACCACCAGAATAAGAAGAGGATTCAGGCTACCTCCAGCTCCCACCCCTCCTCCTATTCCTTTGGGGATTTGCAACATTGGAGATATGTGGTGACTGCTGAGGAAATTGTCCTAAGTGATATTGGAGTAATTCCCCTTCATTTTAGTAATAAAGGTTGCATATGTTTTATGAGAATAGCACCCCTGCAGTACAGAGTGCTACTGTGATCCATCACTTTAAATCAAGAAACCATTTGACACGTTTATTTCCTGAACAGGGAGTGTTCTGTCAGATCAGTTGGAAACCTTGACATCTGTACATGTTAAGATGAAAGTCACAATAGCAGATGCTGTTATTTTACTGGCTTATTCCCGTTTTCAATGGAAGGCCACTTTACCAATGGGATGCTGAAGAAGTATCTCTTTCCTTTCAAAATGTATATGTCTGAGGAAATCTATTAAACTAAGGATAGAGGCTGTAGTTAGTGACTTTCAGAGGACTGTATACCTGATAGATTATGTGGTAAAGTCTGATCCAAAATAGAAATATACTTCAAATACATCATATATTATATAAAAAGTGGTTTTAGCAGGAAAAAAGCGAAAAAATTTCCCATGTTATCTTAATCAGTGTTGTAAAGTATATTTTGCAAGTTTAATGCGAATCATAGTCAACTCATAAGTACACACACAGCAAAACCCAAACTGGACAGTTTGAAAAACACTGATAAGCAGTGGGGTGGCAAGAATGCCCTGTTGCACGTCCCTTGAAAGCATCAGTTGCAGGATAAACATTCTGTCTAGATTGTATGTGTAGGAGGGTCTTCCAGAGCCATTGCTAATTGTATCCATGTTAAAGCTAACTGCATATTCTCAGGTCGGTCAACTTCAGTTTAAACATTACTAATATAAAAACTACACTGAGATGGATAAGCCTTCCTTGCCAGCTGCATTTTTATTGGCCGTCTGCAACTTCAAAGGCTTTCCTGCTCTATAGCCCAGGCAGGTACCAAAGGCTGCCCTCAAACCTGCCTTTGCTGCTTTATTGTTTCTCAACATGGCTTTACCTAGAAGTTGGTGGATGTGTTTTCAGTGTGAAATTACCTTGAATGTATGTTCTTATTGATCTGCTTAAGGTTTTTGAAATTTCTATGTCCTTAATAAATACACATTACTGTTCCCCTCATTCTTTGATTCTGTCTGCTGTTTCACCTGTCAGAGAGAGCTCTTTAAGTAACAGATGCCTGAAGTATTTTGACAGGGTGTTTGTTTCTGTTTCCAGCATAAAACTCATGTGATGACAAGCAGACAGTAAAAAGAGATTTGCCTCAAATGTGACAGAGCTCCACTTTTCCTCTTCCATCTCCTGCTTGAAAATTTAGCCTTAGTGTTATTACTTTAGCACGTGCCTTGCTGAGAAAAGAATTCCTCCCTTCCCAGGACCAGGGAATCCTAAGCTTCCCCCGTTTTGAATAGACATTCCTTGGCAAGATCCTTTGTGTGGTCAGGAAGAAATATTAGTTTCCAGGAGTATTGTTGAAGATGAAATCTGTCCATCATCTCCAACACACAACTCTTGAATGGCTTGAAAAGTTGAGGAGTAATCCCTGAGATGTCTGCTGTAGTCCTGAAAGTCAATCACAGCAGGTATGCCTTGAGATTCATTTGAAGAGTTCATCTTCAGAGTTGTCTGTATCAAAAGCAAATATATTGAAGCCTAACAATGCTTAAATTTGCCTTGTCTTGGTTCTGGTGTCAGATATTCAGGAGAATGACCCAGTTATTTCAGGCAAATGCGCTGAATTCCAGTATTTTAGTTAAGATTAAAATCTAATATTCTGCTGATGCTATTTGTGAAATAAGCCTATGTTGATTGCATAGAAGATGAACTCACTGCATTTTTAAATTGTCATTTAGAAATATTTTGTCTTTATAGTATTTTTGCATGCACTACCAACATTATAAAACTTCAGTGACCCTTCTTATAATCAATAGTACCTCAAAATCAGACTTTATTAATTCATTCACATCTAAGTATCTGCAGTGTTTTGGAGCCTTCGAAATTGTTCATACCATGCAGTGGAACACTGCTTAGCAACGTCTCAAAGAGCAGCAGTCAGAAATCAGATGGACAACTGCTCTGTGCATCTCAGTTAAATAATCCCTCCATATTCATGCTGTTGTTATACGTTGTTAGCACCAAAACTTTCTTTACAGGACTGTGGATGTACCCATATAGGCAGATGGTACTTGAAACATTACATCTGCCCCTCAGACTGCAAGCTCTCTGGAGTAAGGCCTGTCCCTTATTATGTAGAAGCAGCAGCTAGTCACATGGGGACCTGAGCTGCGATGAGGACTTTAGATACTCTTATAAAATCATGTAGTAAAGGCCAGGTTATGGAAACTGAAAAATGCATCAAGCATCCAACTGAATTTCCTCATTGTTCCCAATTCTTGCAAATAAAAACTTGGCACAGCAGCAGCGTATCTGTTTTTCTGAAGTTTTTTGTCTTAAAGTCTTGGGATTAAAGTGTAAGCAATGAAGGTTTACATGACTACAAAGAACATCTTTGCTATATGTTTTCTGATGAACCATCCACAGCCTGATTAAGTGTCAGCGCTGTAGCTGAACTGCAAGATGCTGAAATTCATTTCAGCCCCAATATATTTAATGTTCATTTTCAGGCATAAACCTGTGGATGAAGTCTATTCAAAATCCATAAGTCAGCCTGGCAGGGAGATTTCAGGGCAGCCTACCTGTCTGGGCATTAGTGGAGGAAAAGCCCTTTGAAGTCACAGACAGCCAATAAAAATGCAGCTGGCATTCAAACTGTAAATGGCTCCAGCATTAAGCTTTTACATCGCTGTTATGGAAGTGAAGGCTGAAAATCTTCAGAAAGTGCCTTTGAGTTCTGGTCCACGGTAAACTCATGTACCTACAATGTAACCTAACCCATCACCCTCATTTCCTTGTCATTAAAAACAATTTGTGAGGAGCACCCCAGATAAATCACAGTACTTCGAAATATGAAAGCTCTCTTCTCATGCCCAAGAGTGAGGATGGGAAGGTCCTGCACTGGTTCATGATTCTCCCTCTGCAGTGCTGGACACTAGCTGAAGAGCTCCAGCAGGTCCGTCTGTGCCAAGGCTGGGTGGACACTCAGGAAGGGCCAGGAGAAACTCCTGCTGATGTCTCAGAAGTGGGGATGTGCATCTCACAGGCTGATACAACGGCTATGTGAGTACATTGTTTTCTTTTGCATTTGTAAGTTATGTGACCATTCCCTTTCTGCAGGGTAGCTCTGTGGAGATGGTATGGTACAGAACAGTCAGGAGGAAGAGGAGCTTTGCTTTCCTTAGCCTGTGGTGGGAACTGGAAGAGTTGGCATGTTTTGACCCTTTGGTGGATACAAGGTTTTTACAGGGCCTTGTACAGCCCCCAGCACGATGATACAGGGGTTTCTGAGGGTGTTTACTGGTACAGCTGGAATACAAAGACTTGTGAATGAAGTTTGAATTGCTGGCTCTCAGAATTAAAAATAGCCCCTGACTTTCTGAATTGTTCAAGAACCAATTCACTTGGATAGGAAAAAGATTTAAGGCAGACACATTAAATACCCTCAAGAAGTTGATTTTGCCTTTCCACATGATATATTGTGAGTGTCTATTCCTCATCCTCAAAGGAACTTAAATACTGCTTTGCTGGCTTATGAAGATATTCCAGGGAATCCAGAGTAACCTTTTTCCTTTGGGCAGGTTTGAGGGCGGAAGATGGGGGGAGTAGGCAAAAGTGGGAGCATAAAGCTGTTCTTTTGTTGTAACAGGATCATGGCATGGAAAAGGTTGACAACCACTGCAATTGGATTTTACAGGGAAATTTGAATTATCACACTAAAAAAGAACCCTTTTTTGTCATTCACAAGTCCTGAAATAGCATGTCATGGGTGTAAGCAGTGAGCATTGCCTGTGCTTGGCCTCAGGTTAAGCTAATTTGGAGGAATGATAGATAAAATTTTATAGCTGGCATTTGCTTTTTTTCTAATGGCAGCTGTTAGCAGCTGCTCGGTGGTTTGGAGGCTTAGAAATAGCCCAAGCACAGCTAGACCCATGAACAGAGTTCAGATAAAGCAGCGGTTTAAGATGAATGGGGCTTTGCCGTTTTCTCACTATCCCCATACGCATGTGAGTAGTATAGCCAGTTTAGTTGAGCAACCTGGTCTCTCTAGTTGAAGGTGTTCCTGCCCATGGCAGGGGGTTGAACCTGAATGATCTTTAAGTTCCCTTCCAACCCAAACCACTCCATGATTCTATGATTTCCAGATAATTTATGCTTTTATCCAACTATGGAGCATATAAGAAAAAACCCTCTGAAAATGCTTGCAGATCTTCTCCTTTAGCTTGTTTTCATTTCAGTTGCAAAGTTGCTGTGATTCCCGTGTAGTGCAGAGTCTAGTTTTGAGAAAAAAGACACATTTTAACCATTGTAGCTACTTCTGCACCTCACAAACAAGTTCAGCTTCAGCTTAGCACAGTCATTTCATTCAGGTGGGAAAAGTCTCTTTACCCTGTGCTAAAATCTCACCTGACTAGATTCTAGTTTTGGGTAGAATGAAGAAATAGAAGCAATCATTGCTATTTACAGAAACGTAAAATGCTAGTCTGATAGAAACTTGCTGTTCTAAATAAATGCATCAAAGATTCATTGGATTAGGAGTGTAGAAAAGCAAACATGTTCAAATCTTAAACACATCATAATTTTAAGCGTCCACAAGTGTTTAAAAAGTGTTGGTAGAAATGAGTGCATATATCCATTCGCTAGTTAAATATCATAACCTGTTTCTTTTCTAAACACATGCGCAAGGGAACAGAACACATTTAAAATGTTAAACACATTGACATGTTTACAATGTGTTGCAAGAAAGTGTTTAACTTCTTGTGCTCCAAAGCTAAACACTTTGGAATTAGAGGGTTTACTAATTCTGCATTTATTCAATATGACTATCACTGACTGACACTTACTGGATAAAGTTTGAATGGATTCAGAGAAGACTGAAAAAATTAATCAGAGAGGGTGGAATACTTTGGCTTTGGACCTGTAAGGGTCAAAGATGTGAGTTAATAATCCATGGCATTTTGTAGTTTATGAATATGTCCCAGTGAGCAAATAATTAAGAAACAATTGACCCCAGATTTATGAACTGTCCTGTATCTGGTTCATGTAAATCCGAGTCCTGATCATTAGTTCCAATTAGAATTCAAATTAGAATTCATTTACAAGGTGCATTTAAAATAAACCTTTAAAAATTAAATCAAGTTTTAAGTAAAACGCTATCTCATTGGCCTCCCAGATCACAAAATTAACCCTAGGGATCCTGGATCTGCAGAGTCAGCACAGCAGCATAGCAAAGGCAGGGTGGGGAGGTAACACTGGTAACCTTTTCAGGTGAGATTTTTAAGGATATGTTGATTTGGCCTTGTTTTCTTTTCTGTTGACCCTGTTCTGAGGCTTTATATAGTTTAACTTCCAATTACTGTGGAACCAAAGATATGCTCAGTGCTTGTAGTCCAATCTGGTTTGCATGGAGGTTAGTGGGGAAGCAAGACCTAAGCCCACTTGGTGAAGAAGATGGGCTCTGCTGTTCCTGGTGTGAGCCTCTTGGATCTCTGTGAGATGCAGTGCAGGAGAGGAAGCTGAAGGATGGTGATTTGTGAGACCTCAGATCCAGGCCAAAGGGTTCAGCTGCACTACAAGGCACCGCATGGTTGCCTGCACTGACTCCAGATGTAAAATGAACTGACAAAATACATGAGTAAAAGCATGGAGCTCTTAAAACCCATCAGACATTGAAACTCCCAGAAATGTGGAGGGTAGCTGAAGGCAGCTTAAACAGGATTTCACTAGAGCTTTAGGCAGCAGGTGCCCTATTAAGAAAAAACAAGTAAAAGATGGCCTTATTGCTGACATCCCTCTCTTCTTCTTCATAGGTTTAACTTGGGTAGAGAAAGCCAACTATTACTCTGTATAGTGTATATCTGGGAAGTACTGCATTCCCCGATATCCATACTCCCAGCATGTGAATGATGTATTTTAAATGGAGATTATGAAAATAAAAGTGAAAATCAGTGTAACTGATCTAAGTTTAAGAGCTACATTTGGGAAGCTAAGGCTACATTTAAACTGAGTGATTTAAAGTCTCGTATGAAGGGTCTAATCAGCCATAATGCTGGGTTTTTTTCCACTATAGATGTAGTGTGTATTTTTGGTAAGGCACAAGATAACTGAGGATGTAATAGAAAATCTCAGGATTATAAAAGGATACCTGAGGTAAAAAGCCATGGATTCCAAAGGCAGTAGAATGCAATGGGTATCAGAATAAGCATCGTATGGTGAGTGTTTGGTGACTAAATGCTTGCAGTACCAAAGGAGCTCTTCATAGGATCAACAGGCAGTATTCCAGGAAAATGAATAATGACAGTAAATGAACATTTTAATTTTTCAGTTGGATACAGGTGCATGAGTCAAGATCATGCTTTTGTGTAATGCCAGAAGAAAGCAATGGACTTTTGGTTAAGAGGAAAGCTAGTCCTGCATGTCAGTCTTGTTCAGGAAATGAAATCGAGGGGTAAAGAACAACTTGGAAAACTGCAATTTATAAAAAGAGGGGCAGCAGAACATACTAGCTGTTGAAAGTTTATCCAGGCTTTTGTTTCATGCAGAGGATGCCCCCAGTGAAGTGGTAGGGAATATGATTTTCCCACCCATTCTCTGGACTGTGCTGGGCACTAAGATACTTGAGATATGTGAAGGTTTCCTTTTCTTAATAAAAAAGAGAACAGTGAGGTCTACCTGGTGATAATATGATGATAATTAATTAATATTTAAGATAGTATGTAAGATAAGAAGGGCAATATCTATGGTAAACATGTACCTGAAGTGTGAATGCCTCCAGGGCAGTGCTTGCTTAGAGGTAGCACCTCTTAAATATTGTGGTTAGAACTGGAGACTAGGTGTGAATTAGTCACTAGAAAAAAATGATAGCCAAAGTGCTCATGTAGACAGTGTTTACTCACACAGCTTTCCATCACTTCTTCATGGAGATGTTTTTCTTCCCAACTACACAGGAATAATTTGCACACTGAATAACAAATCAGGGAGAGATTTGGTGTTAGAAAGTATCTGCACCAGATAAACACACACATGTATACAAGCAAATATCTGCCACTTCTTTTTCAACTTCAGTGCTTACCTAGCACAGCCTACTGCTGCTTCTTACAGTTTGTGGCTTTCAGCCACTTGTTCTGTTGTCTCCTTTGAGAACTCCTTCCACAGAGGGCAAATCATTAGCAGTTCCTATTCTGCTAGGCCTCAGGCCATTGAGTGTTTTGTGTTTATGCTGATTTATTGTTTGACTAGAGCATCTTCTGGTTAATGGCAGTGCCCAGATAGTCATGCTGTCTCTGGAGATGCTTGCCTTATCTGTCTAATGCTTCCTTACACTGGGTGTTCACTGGTGCTGAAACAGTGGTGGTCAGGCTTTGTCTTTTCATCCTGCAATAGGTTGCCTTGGGTTTGCAAGAGGCTGCTATTACCTGTTCCTTGGTGCTTGGCAGCTGGGAGTTGCTCTTACATGCAGCTGAAGGCTCTGGTATCACCATGAGCTCTACAGTTTTCCTTCATACTCCATTCAGGTATTTCAGCTGACACAGAAGTGCCAACAGGTGCAAATCAATATAAAGCAGCATATGGGAAATTTCTGGTTCAGTGGAAGGCTTTCTTGCAGAAAATGTGTCAGTGACACTGCTAATTAAAATGTTTCTCTCATCTTGTACATTTTGCCTGTATAATGAGTTTGAAGAGAACTTTAGCATCTAAACATACGGGCATAAGTATGGGAATCAAAGAGGTTACTTGTACCGATACAGAATGATATGGACAATGGGTAAAGCCAGTAGGGTCAGCAGACTTGGTTCGTCCCAGCAGGATCAATTTGTGAGGGAGAAACACAGTTGTGATTTTTTTTCCATTCTCAGCAAAATTAAAACATTGTTGGAAATGGAAATGCTTTCACTACAGGATTATGAGAATCATGAATTTCCCAAGTTTCATTATTTTTCTGAAGCTGCGCATGATGTTTTTGCGGGTAAGGGCATTTGTGTGGGTGAACAGGGGAATGGAAAGAAGTATGACAACTGGAAATGAATTCCTCACAGGAATGTGAGGAGTCAGCCATAAAATTGTATTTCCCCCCAAAACCATAAGGCTAGGTCTACAGGAGGTTATAAGATAGGTCCCAGATCACACACACAATGCAATGGCAAGGGTCAGGCTGATATGTGGAGCAGCACTTATTGAAGTCTTTGTGGTGGGGGAAAATCCCACTGCAATGAAACTAAAGAAATGAAAAATGAAAACAAAGACTATTAAAGGGTATCCACATGAAATTTACTTTCACATAAAGGACTTTTAACCCTCAGAGACTGGTTCTGCACTGGTATTTCTGTTGGAAAACACTAGAAGTAGAAATAATTTTGTACACCTACGCTGGCTGAATTGGAAAGAAAGAAACAAAAATAATTGTTTAAATAAAATCAGTTTTGCAGTTGGAAAGGCCAAGAAGTGCCTTTTGTATCTGGGAGTAAGAAAATTCCTTTTAATCTTTGTGTGAACTCCTGGCATTCTTTTCCTAGTTTTTATTCACTGCATTTGAATGCCTGTCACCCTTTTGGTCAGTCAAATGATTCAGATAATTTGGCTAAGCCATCATGTTTTCATCATCATTTCTTTACAGTATGTGTTTTCTGTTGCCCACACATTGCAACAGCAGAGATTTTATGTTTACCTCTGGTCTATTGATGACAATTTGAATATTATCCATGTTAATTTCTATTGAACCAGTCAATGGCAGTTCCTCATCAACAGCTTTCTGAAGTCTGTCTGTTGTGTCTTGTGCATGCTTTATTTACTGTGTAGCCCACTGATCATGTACAGTGCTAAATGGAATGTTTGTGGTACTGATGAAAATGCTTTGCAAGAGTTTATAGATTTTTTTTTTTGCTAGAATTTGATATTTTGTCAATCACATTCCTAATGCTAATGAGAAATGAAACCAGACTTGTACTGACTTTGTTTCTCTATTTTATATAGGTCTGCTGTCCTTCTTGTTGGCTCTCAGCATGATATTAGTCGTTCTGACCTGGAACTTTCCTAGTGCTGGTGCAAAATCTGGCCCACTTTTAGAAGATGCAGTTTTTTCAGGACAGCAGATTTCAGAAAGTTGTTTTGAGCTGATGTTTAACTCCAGTATCTGCTACCATGGGGCCATGTTCCTCACCTACTTGCTAAACCTGTGCTTGGTCAACCACTTACCTGAGCAGTATTTTATCATCCCTGTGTTTATATCATTCTTCTTTTCAAGCATTAAACAAACAAAAAACGAACAAAGGCTTCTGCTTTTTTAACAGTATCAACACACTTTTCCTTTCCATAAAGGACAAGAACATGCTGAGACTTTTTTTTTCCAAACACAAAAAGCTCTCCTTTTTCTTTCCCCCTGAAATCTATTGGTCCTGTATTTCTCCCAAATTCTTTCTCTTAGCTAATTTTTCATTTCCGAACTTTGAGCTATTATCAATTACTATCTATTCTTCTTTAATATCATTTATTATCTATATATTTTTAATTAGTTACCTTTGGTTTACTGTTGAGTTGACAGTAAGGTTTGGTGTCCTTTTGGCTGAAGTTGTTCCCTCTCCAAAATGAATCATGGCTCTTGAGACATTTAGTAAGCTCTACCTAAAGCAGTCTCAAGCTCCTTTAGACATTGATTTAAATGGAAGCAAGACAGGACTCAGCTATGCCTCTTTAGATTTACCCTTATTGCTGTTTTGTTTCTGAGCACAGAAGTAGCACCTTTCCCATCATTGCCCATTCCAAGAGACGGTAGAGAGAAGCAGAAATGACAAAGCAGGATATGGAGGGGAGACGTAGGAAATCTGAGCTCATGTCCTCGCTCTGCTCAGGGATCCTATGACACATGCGCAAGTAACATTGACCTTCTGTTCCTTCCTTCCTGCAGGATGGAAATAACACTACTATGTTTCCTCCAGAGGGGCATTGTGGGAAGGAGTCTTTACGAACTGCTTTCAAAATGCTATGAGGGGGAACAGGTAAACAAAACATCAAAGAAAGCCATTTCTATGCTTCTCTCCAGCCATGACTTAATGGCATTATGAGGGTCAGTCTCCATGCACAGAATATAAAGTCTTTTGACCATGGTGGCTTTGCATGGAAGGGAATGGGTGGGAGTTTCAGTGCCTCCTTCATTCCGTGGCCTCTCCAGGAGCCTTGTCTTGTCTTTGGCGGCTGCCCTTTGCAGTTGGTTGCCATTTGCGCTCAGCTTCTGACCAGAGGCTTCTTTAGAGCTGCAAATCGTTTGCTTTTTCTGCTCTTGTATTTCTGTGTTCCATTTCTGTTCTCCCAGCGCCATCTCTTTTTAGGCTTTTTATTTTTTCATGTAGCCAGCATTATCTTTTTTCATCCAGCTGCTGATCCTCTCCCACATGTGGCTTATAAAGGAGAGAGAGCATGTCTGCTCATACACTGGCCACTACTTGGTGCCTTGAGCAATAGCTCTGCTTCACTGCCGGGGCTGTAATGCAGCATACCTTAGTGCAAGATGCTGGCTCTTCTCGCTCATGTATGTGCTGACAGGCAGTGTTTCCAGAGCCATATACACTACATGAGCTTGTAGTGTGGGTTGCACTTCAGTGTTGGAGGTGTTCTGTGGTACAGGCAGGCTACCTCAGTGGTAGAGTGTGGGGCCATGATGAACTGATCTGAATAACTTTCCTTCCAGTGTGTCTGGGACGAGATTTAATTCAAAGTTAGTCTGTAGATCCCATTCACTGTATAGCTCCCCAAATAAATTAATCAGCACAGCTGTGTGCAGGTGAAGCTCCTGGATACTGTTTATTATGAAACCTGGGAGCACTAGAGGTTAGATAACCACCTTTGCTTCGTCACTTTCTTAATCATCATTCTACCCATACATATTACTTGGACATTTTTTGGCTTTAAACCATTTATGGTCCTCTGTGGACTCAATGCCTTTCCACTCCACTTATGTCACAGCAGGACACTTCATAATCTCAAGTTACATATTTTTCTCTGCTGCACAAGTGGTGTGGGTGTAATTTATACTCATCCAGCAATTTACAGCATTTCTCTTATTGGCACTGATTCAGCTCTCAGCTAATCAGATTCAAGCACAATTCCAAAGCATTTGCATGGAGATAAGGAAACCACCAATGGGTCATTATTTCAGTAGCCCCTCATTGTGAATATAACATCACGTAGCGTGGAAGAAGTGGTGTGATGTGTTTTAACAGAGAGTAAGAAATAAATAGCATACAAAATGCTCTCAACATAAATTCCTTTTTAACTGCTCATCTCGCTCTTACACAACCTTGGGTAATCTGACCTTCTTAATTGCCATATTTTCAGTAGAAATTTGATATTGGACTGATTGCAAATGTATTTCTAATGGATTTTCCCCAGAGTTATTTCAGAAAGTCTGATGAGAACCTTTTCATTACTTTTTATATTACTTGCAAAAATGTTCTTCTTAGAAGCAGTCAATTTGAAGAAGTGGTAGTCTGTTTGGCTTTTTTTGCCTTTGATTTCCTTGCTGGACTTTTGAATTTCTTATAATAATAATGGTATAAGGAGTTTGTTCCAGAAAACTTCTGTTATTCTGAAAAATGACCCTGAATTTAAGCTTCCCATAGCTAATGGGGCCTTCAACTAAAGACACTTTTAAAATAACAGTCAATCAGCCTGAATAAGTAAGTAAAATACAATGAATAAAATGATGGGGGGGAAAGGAATATCTGCAGTTCTGGAGTTCATTATGCTCCAAAACCACTAAACTCTGCCACCGTTGCCTACCTGTGTTAGTGGTTGCACTGGTTCTTGTGGTAGCTGTGATACAGGAGAAGAACCCAGTCTAAGTTCGGGCCTGGTGGAAATTTGTGCAAATCGTAGTCCTAGGCAGATGTTACTTAGTGATGCAGACAGATTTGACACCACAGTCAAAAAGGGGAGATCGGGGCCTATCAAAAATGCAGTAACAATTAGTGGTAGTGGGATGAGATTTGGACTTCCAGGAGGATAGAAAGAATGCAAAAGAGACCAGATAGAGAAAGCCTCGTGGGACCTCTTGGAAAATAAAAATAATGGAAATCTGAAATGGAAAGCAATAGGAAACCTTAGAAACCAAAGAGTGAGACAGCAGAAGGCTGTGGCTCTTGGAGGGAGAAGTCATTACTTCTGAGGGAAGGGACAACAGTGATTCCAAGAGAGGTGTAAGGGAAGGAAATTAAACACATTCAGAGAGGAGCTGGGGGACCCAAAGGGGAGGAATTGCAGCATTAAGACACTGTTCTGCCCCCTTCAAGGATAATGGGGTTAAGTTTGTCCTCATCAATCTGAGTGAAAGGTTTTCCACTTGAGGCTCTGTGGTAGCCTCGTGGTCTGAAAGCAAAAAGAATCAAAGTTGTGCAGAGGGAAGGAGACTCTTGGTAGCAGAAAGCAGTGAGGCACCTAGCTAATCTCTGTTATAGACTAAGCCTATGCAAGGACAAATTCTGCCCTCAACCTGTCTAGTAAAGCCAGAGAATTTACCAGTTTGCCTGATAAAATTCCCACAGGCTTACATGGGCAACATAACCACGCCACTGAGAACAGTTTGGCTCCAGTTCCAGAAACAAAGTACTCAACACAGAGAAATTAGTTTAGTTGAGTTGCACACAGCTTCCAAAATGGGTATGAAGGAGAGTAAAAATGATAGAAATTGTGTGAAATATCTGGCTATGGATAGGAATGTGCTGATTTGTAAGAATTTTTTCAGAATGTTTTTACTAACACAAGTGTGAATCCTGCCATTTATATGAATTTATTTTTTATTATTTCACAAAGTATTTTTGTTTAAAATAATATATTTGTAAAACTGTTGTAATCCACCCTGTTTCTAATCCACTGTCCACATCATTCACATCAGTCTCAAAGAAGTCTGAACCGACACTGTTGTGAGATTAAACATTGTGAGAACTTGAGGGAAGTAAAAAAAGTTAAGTTTGGAAACATTAAACCACAAAAAAAAGTTATTTTTTAATAATGTAGTTATTAAAGTATTTGAAATGTAAATATTTAAACAACTTTGGTTGCTCTGATATTAAGATTAATATTCTTAATTTTACAATATAAAGCGCAATGGAATCAGACATGCACTTCTTGAAATAAATATCTTTTTCTTCAGTGTAATTCAATGAAGTATATTCTATAAGACTTCCCTACAGTAATTTACCTTTCAGCTTTGCTGGAGAAGGGAATAGCTCTTTTATCATCAAGCATAAGTCACACTGATCAGAAGATAAATGTCTTATATCAAATAGGACTCTGCTGTAGCGAAAGCTTCTCCAAATTTACTAAGGTAGCTAAAAGTGGTTCCTGTACTAGGATGCTGAGATGAAGCCCAGAGCTCAATTCTGTCTATGAATGATGCTTCCCTAACTTCCTCGTTTTTTGTTGGTTTATAATTGTTTTGAACGTAGAACTGAACCCTAAAAGGTGCAAAGCATTTGCTAGAAATGTGCAGAGCACCCTCAGCCCTCTCTGGGCTGAGCTGCTTGCAGGCTCAGTCTGGATTCAGAAACTTGCTGCTATGCGGTAACTGGCTCCTTAAATAACAAAATCCTGTTGCCTAAAAACCACACTGAGATATTCTTCAACCATAAGAATGCTTTAAAATGTCCTTTGCATGTCTGTAAATTAAAACTATGCATCTCTTGGTAAAACTTAAAAGAAAATCACTCTATTACTCCTTGGATTTTATTAACTTTTATATGATTTTTAACATAATTAATGAAGAAAATTCCAGGACTGTGTAAGAAAATGTTGTGATTTTTTTTTTTTAAGTGAAAAGGAAGTAAAGTACTTGCATAAATATCTGTACCTGCCAATCAGATTGCTGTCTGCTTAAGGTCTAATTTAGTGTTGTTTTCACTGCAGTGTTTACTGGAACAGCATTGAGAAATCCACTCAATGTCTCTGATTAAGAGCAGCCAAGCAGACACCAGCAGCAAACTTTCTTCTTTATTTCAGTGATTTAAGTGAAAAAATAGAGGTTCACCAAACAGGGTGAAATTCCTGAGTCCAAGATTTTTCCCCTCTCTTTTCCCCTCCTTTCAACTAGGGGTTGTGATCATATTTTCCTTTTTCTGTGGTCATAGATTAAGGAATGATCTTGGCTCACCTAGGCCTATATGCTAGCTATTTCCTTCCCTGCTGACCGTGTCATCTGGTGTGTTTGTGCAGTCCTGCTGTGACTTGCTCACATGCTGCATAAACAAGCTTTTTTCTCATTTTCTTTCTTCACTCTCATTTCTCGCTCTCTCCTGGTCTTTGAATGGTCCCTTTAACTCTGCTAGAGCTCTATAATGGATCTATACATACTAGGGTAAAGCTTGGTAACAGATTATAATGTTGTGTCTTGTACTGATGATATTACCCTTTCCCACCCATATTTGTAAGAAATTCAACAGGTAAGCAAATGGTTCATGTCATTGGATCCTGTTCACGAGAACATCTTCTCTCTGAGACCCTGTACTAGTTCGGTTGTAAATTAGGAGAAATTAGCTCCTAAACACAAGAACAAACCAAATCCCAAAACCGCAGGAGTGGAAAACTCCTTGGACCATTGCCATTTTTGAAAGGAAGAATACGGGTCAGTGTTCATGCTTTAGGATAGATTGGATAGATACTGTGTGATGGGAGGAAGTATGCTTATAAAGGCTTTTCCATAGTTTTAAGCTAAGCATAAAAACTAAAGTTATTCTACCCTACAGCAGCATAAATTCAGCTGCTTGGAGAAACTCTAAACCGGTGGCACTGTTCATGCAAGTCGCCTTGTCATGTTCTGCCTTTCTGAATGATTAGAAAATGCCAAAGAAGGAGAGATTGTCAGGTTATTTAGAGTAAAGTCATTATGTTAACATTTTTTCCCCCCTTGCTCCCTTGGCTCCTTCCTTTCTCTGAGTTAATAATGTTTTTAAATGCAAGAAACTGATTGTGACAGATGGCTCCCATGTACAGTTGCGTGCTTGCATGCATGGATGTGTGTGCACAAATGCACTTGAGGTCCTTTGTAGCGTATAAGTAAATATGATTTTTGCATTGAGTGAAAGAAATACAAAACCAAGCCAGTGTCACTTCAACGTGAATTTTACAGCTATATCATATCGCCAGTGAATGCAATTACCAGGGAAGGTGTCAGTTCAGGAACCTGGGGGCTATAAATTTTCTGTGCAGCAAAGAGAACAGTACAAGGACCAGAAAGCATAACTGTCCTGCTCTGACTCAGTACTTGTTTTAACTTTCTTTAGGGACTTATGAGAGCCTAAGAGATCTCTTTCGTTTCAAGCTACGCCAGGTGAGCTTCTGTGACAAGGCTGTCAATGAAGATGTTACTAAGAGGTAGGTTTAGTTATGCCTGGAAACAACTAGCGAGGAACAAAGTAAATGCCACTGCTAAAAAAGTGCTGCAGGGAGGTGTCTGTTAATTTGCAAAAGACTGTGGTCACACCTGGACAAGCAAGTCAGATTTTGTGACTCTAACTGGGAAGCAGGGAATTCCCTCTCCAGTCCCACCAATTCCTTGTTGATGGTGGGGCTTCTTTTGAGGATAATGATGAAGTGCGGGAACAGAAATGTGAGTTAATCACAGAGAAAAAGAAGGACCTTTAGCCTGGCCTGGCTGCTGCAGTCTTTCAGCAGTCTGATGGATAGAGTGGTGAATTTTTTTAACTTCAGGGCCGAGTGTCTGGCAATGTTTCAAGTTTTAGAAAAATAGTAATTCTTATTTTGAAATCACTTGGCAGAGTTATCCCAACTCCCTGAGTGGCTCTCCCTTGTACCCAAGAGCCCTTTTTTTCCCTAGGATAATCTCACCAATTGAAGTTTAATTTAAACTCAAGGCCTGATCTTCCACTGGGGAAGTCAAGGGAAGTCTGGCACTGACATGCAGACAGAAACCCTGTGTTCTGCAGCAGTAGGTCTTATAAATAGTTGCATGTGTTATATTGTTATTTAGGTATGTATAATTAATTTGTGATGCGCCTTTATTGCTTATAGTTTCAGGTGACAAAAATCTGTTCCCAAGATTAGTATTACAGTTTTAATCCATCTGTGTAAAGCAGGTGCCTGAGCTTAAGTCCAGAGATGTCCCAAAAGACATGCCTTTGATCTTACATCATCACAAGGCATACAGAGTTCAATTTTCAGATTATTTACTGTTTTCTTTATTGAATACTGTTTCTCATATTGCTCTTTGGCTGAGTTTGCAACTTCTTTAAAGACACATTTATGTTTTATTTATGTGATTTTCTTTGCATATTTTTATTCAATTCAATTAAAAAATTGTTCTAGCAATTTTGGTAATGACATTATGAAAAACAGATACAGAAACAGTCACAGCAATTCTGTCAATCCTCACACACCAGATCATGCTCCTCAGTCCAGACCTACCAAACACATATGTTGGTAATCTCAGCCCAGAGCAGAAACCAGCGCACCTATCGTGTATGACAAAATTCTTGTCACTGATGGGAGTTGTTTCTTCTCCTATTTGCGGTTTTTGTATCAAAATATTTTTGCAGCCTTTGGTAGCAATATTTTCTAAGTGAGATGAGCAGATACAATCATATTGCATAAGCTATATTGTTATATATAATACTATATATAATAGTATAATATGTAATATATGATATATGTTGTATATATATTATTATATATATTATATTGCATAAGCTATAAAAACCCCTGTTCTTCATGAAATAAAAACTATTTAAAAATAAACAAACCCAAATCAAACAAAGGCAAAAAAAGGGGGGGAGGGGAGAAAGGTTAATAGTTTCTAGGTATTTTTCCAAACTACTTTCTTCACAAGTCTTGGAGAATCATTTTCTGTATGAGATTTTCATCTTTATAATAAGTGTCTTACTTTATTCTGACAGAAACATCCTCTAACATGAACCAGGTTTCTTCAGGAAGGAAAGGAATGTTTTGGAAAAAAATGCTTCCTGGAAAAAGCTAATCAGTATAAAAGGGAAATGGTCAGCAGCATCTGTGTAAATTTGGGGGGAAAACTGAAGTAATCCAAGTGTGTGAGGTATTTTTCAACAGCAGGAAAGCGTGTTGTTTTCCTCAGCTGTGTATACCATGCTTCTTGCCTCTCCCCTGGGGAAAATGTTTTGCCTTTTTTTACCTTGCAAGATTTAAGAAGGAAAAGAAAAAATAGGAGAGAGTAAGTTATAAATTGAAAATGCATATATATGACATCCTTCTTTGTCTCTCCTCTTCATTTAACTTTACTCATTCAGCAAAGTAAATAAGTCTGTACTGCAGATTCCCGTGTTCTCTCAGAGTATGTGTAATGCTATAGCTTTGTTTTCCCTTTTCTCCAGGACCTGTGAGATGGTTAGCTGCAGTGGATATGGCAACTACAGGTTTCCTGTGTGCACAAGCATCTCTGTCAACATGGCAGGGTCTCACACTTGAGATGCAGCCATAGGAAGTCTTTCTTTGATCCTCACTTCCAGGGAGGAGGAGAGGCTGGTGGGGCCTGATGGCAGCTGTGATTCCACCAAAGGGATGGGAGCACCTTCACTGCACTGCGACCTCCCTCACCTCATGTGAAATGTCTCTTGTAGAGAACAGCTAGAAGCCAAGGGGTTGGGAAAGATGAAACAGGAGGCTCTGAGAGTCTCAACAGCACTGACGTTGGTTTGGCTGTGACCTCTGGAAAACCCAGAGGTAAAGAACCCCACGATGATGAAGTGATTCCCTCTGACTCTGACCTGATATGTAATCCTGAGGAAGTCACTTTATCTCCAGATCTTGACTGCTTCTCCCCACTGCCCTCCTCTTCCACTGTCTCTTCTTTGATTGCAGACCCCATAGGAGCAGGGAGGTCATTCCCACATACATAAAATGCCTTGCAAAGGTGATTCTGTTCTACCTGTGCAAGCTTGCCCCTGAACCTGGAAACAAACCTGTGCTTAGAAACAGTGCTTCAAAAGATGCGTTTTAGAAATCTGAAGGGTGTAGCCAGTGGTTTCTCTGAATGTTCCTGAGTTAGTGTCCAAAAGGGCTCGTTATTTAACTGCTGCTCTACTGTGGTTCATTTTTTATTGTCTAATCCTACTCTTTCATACAGGAACTGAAAATTACCCAAAGACATATTTTTCAAGAAACACCATAATCATGCAATTCTGGTTTCTACCACACCCTTGAAGAAGGGACATTTTCTGATCTCACTCCCACCCTGGCAGACAGGAAGGGTTTATTCTGCTTTGTAAGCTGAAGCAGATGGACCAGGAGAGAGATGGAAACTGCAACTGTTTGTTATATACAGTTATTTTGATATCCTGCCAGTAATGCTAGAGTACCAACAGATGTTGCACAGGTGATTAGAGCTACGCAGGTAAACAGAAGGAAACTATGCAGGTTATGATATGGCTGGACTTTCTAGCCTTCAATTAAATTGCTAGAACCCTAGATAAAATCCACCCGCCTGGAAATGCCTTGCATTTGCTGTTTTCTTGGGTTGAAAATAGTTTCCTGAAGGAGGTGCTTGTAATGTTGGTAGAGGAATACAGATTTTTATTATTTTTTTTTAATAGTTCAAAGAAAATATTATCATTTTTCAGGAAGAGCAGCAGTTACTGGTAGAAATACATTATTGCTGGCTTCCAGATCTAGAAAGCCAGGAATGTTCTATGTCACTTCTGAGATGGCGTATGTTGTCTTTGACTATTAAAAAGCCTAGGTAGGAGCAGTTACTGGCTTTGGAGGGCAGAGATAAGCTTAGGAAGATGGAACAAGTTAGGCTATAAGGCTGGACTGCTTCCCCAGGCATGTTTTCCTGATATGCTTACTGCCTGGTTCTCTGCTGTGGGCCAGGCATGCTACATACCACAGTTGATCAGGCCACTTCACCAAGGCAGATGAGATCACATTTTCTTTTAGCTATTTATTTATGTTAATTAAGAAACAGTAAGTGGCAAACCCTACTCCCAGGGCAGAAGGTGCCGTAGCTAATGCTGCAGAATGGGCATAAGGCAGGGGTCTGTGCTAGAGGAGCATAAGGTATGGCAAAACTTCCCACTCATGCTGGTGCCTCTGCAGCTGTGCATCTGCTCCACAGTGCAAGCCTCAAATTTGGGAGATTTTCAGGGCTTCCGTTAATTCCAATGGGAAATGGCACAAATATTATGTAGAAAATTGCATGGAAGGGAACTGCTGATTTTTACACATTGACTTCAATGGGGTCTTTCATACTACTGGAAGACCAGAATGTGATCCTATGCTTTACTTTCTCTTGGATGTAACCGAAAAGTGGGAGAGTGAACGTTACTTTTTAGGAATCTGGCCCTTTGCCTTTGATTTATTCCAGAGCAGAAGTAGCAATGTTTGCAGCTCCCATGTTACTGGTATGTGTATCATTCTAGACAACAACCTCTTTGTTTAAAGATGCCTTTAGATGTAGGATTGAGTCTATTGAGTGCACTGATGTTTAGCCTTGTTTTTTTTATCCATATACCTGCAGGTCTTTCATGGCTGTAATCTTCTGTTGATGCATATGTTTCTGGTCTACAGGCAGTCTTTCACAGCGCTGTTAACTGCAGTATGCTCTTTAACAGCGAGCCATGGGAAACACCTGCCTTCTACATTTGCCAAGTTTTTTTTATATGTAGTCTTCATTGCATTGTGCTTATCTTTTACATATACATACATGCATATATACATAAATAAATACATGCATATATATACACACACATAAATATTTCTATCCATTTTCTTGCAGCTGTCACAAAATAACAGTACATCAGTGAATACTTTTAATACTCTCAGTGATTTCATATAAATTCATTGTTTTCAGTGGCAGTTTTTTGCAAATCATCACAAATTTTAATGAGGAAGAGGTTAATGAACAAGTGCCTCCATTTCTCTGGGACACAGGCGCATTCAGCTCTATTTTTAGATATAATTTTAAAGAATTTTATATTACTTATTTTTTTAACTTAAGGGCCAGAGATATTTCTCCCATGATGCAGAGTCTATCACTATATTTGTAAAGAAAAAAGATTAGACAATGGCAAATGAATGGGTATTTCTGAAGAAGGTAATTACTTATGTCTTGCAACGGACCTTTTTTTCTTGGTATACAGAGCTGCTATATTATGTGTAAACAGTCTAGCTTATAGTATATGACAAAATTGGAGATAAGGATGGGAAAGCACAAAATTGGGCATGTTAAAGCCCAGGCAGGGGTAAACTTTGGTGAATTAGACCAAGAGAAGATGGTTATATGAATTGATTTCTAAAGGGAGTACTCTGCCTGAACATGGAAAATAGATAATCTTGGAATGTATTCTTTTGCCACTGGCAAATAAGCTACCAGTTTTCTAGTCCTGGTGTGAGACATAGGAAAGCTGTACATCACTGGGGGAAGAGCTGCAAAAACACAGCTCCCTGGTCTGTCAAAGCAGCTGATGCCCAACAGCTCTGCTGATGGATAACTGGGCTGGTAGTAATAAAAGGTACTGCTATGGGAGACCGTGCACATAGCATGTCAAAAGGTCAAAAGACACACTGCAACTGGGAAGGAAGAGAAATACAGTATTTAGTTTTCTACAACGTTACTCCTCTCAGTTGAAAGGCAGAAGTCATCCCGAAGCGAGGGGGTGGTGAACACAATGGTGGGGAGTATTGCATGCCACAGAAAATTGCCAGAGTTTGTAGCAGCAATAGCAAAAAGGGGCTTCCTGTGTTTTATTATGTATTATGGTTTTCCAGCCAACACTGACGTTCTCCTGCTAGGACAGGTTGGCAGCCCCCAGAGAGTTGCTCCTCCCGATCTCTGTTTGCGTTTGCCTGTAACACGTTTCCCATCGAACTGTTCCAAGATGCTTTCCAGTTTAAATACAGCCCCACATCAGCCATTTACAAGGAGCTGTTGCTGAACAAATATGCTCTGAGAACAAGCACAAACCTGTAAAGTCCCTCTCTCTCTTGTGAAAGCATTTCAAATGCCTCTAAAGTGAGAAGAAATAGCATAATCTGAGGCCTCAGAGGTGGGGTTATTTAGGTTTCTAAACACATCTTTTGCTGCTAAGCCCTAGACAAATCAAGAGGTGGCATGGAAATAGTGTCTCTGAGTTAAAGCTGAGCAGCGGCATGGAAATAGTGTCTCTGAGTTAAAGCTGAGCAGCAGCACGGAAAAGCTAGTGTTAAGGATAAATATTAATAAAACAGGAGCTTGTCAACCGGTACACTACGCGCCAGTACATTGTGTTTACGAGACTGTTAAAAGCCAGGCTTGAAGGTCCTGCAGCAGCACCCCCTTGGGTGAGGAGAGACAGCTCGCTGAAGAAGCTATGAGCTGTCAACAGGAATAGTTAATGGAAGGGCTTGCGAGGGCGCAGGTTCCCTCGCAGATCAGGTGGTGACATTTCAGAGCCATTTCATCAGGGGAGGGGAGTGAGATGTGCATGGCAATGATCTTAGAGTGTTGTGATAGCATTCCCTGAAGGGAGAAAATACAATAAATTAGATCAGTGATCTCCCTGAGCAGAGCTGCCAGTTGTTAGCATCTCTGAAGGGGAGAGCACAAGCCAAGGTGACACTGCTGAAGGAAAAGGAGGAACTCATTTGTCTTGATGTACAAATGTATTATTTTTATCATATCCACACTGTGGGACCCTGTTGCAGGAGGTCAGAGCTTGACAAATGCTGGGTAAACAGCCGCTTTCTGAAGATAAGCTGTCACAGAACAGAGCAGGTAGGTGGGACTGAAAGTGCTATTTCCCTTGAGGTAGTATGTGTGGACATGTCAGAGCCCTGTTGGCCTCTGCTGCTGCTGCCCCAGAAGAGGGATTGGCAAGAAGAACCCTTGAAGCTTTCAAAGGTATCGTTAGACCTTAAAAACATGTTGTAGTCTTGGCTAGGACTGATGTCCCTCGTTACCCTGCACATGCAATGTCTTACAAATGTAATCTGAACTCCCGCTTTTTAATGGAGCGTATGCTACTAATCACTTAAAAATCAGCTTGCTTTTTTTTTTTCCCCCCTTTATAATGAGACTGAGCTCTTTATTTGTATGTGGATGGAGTTTTGCCAGAAAGGCTTATGTCAAATGGTTTCATTCAGCAACATGAAAACTCATGTGCTTGTCTCTGCAGGTACAGAGCAGTGGAAATCAGGCAGTTGCAAAGAACGTAACTAATGACTCCACTTCTGTATGTGATTTTTTTCTAGGGAGCAAACTGGTGCGTAAGTCTTTGAAAATGTGACGAGGTTTTCCTAGCCCACATGTTTAAGTCTGTCTTAAAATGCACGTATCGCTTTGTGGGACCACTGTGTATTACTGTGTAAAATTTTATGTGCAATAATCAATAATTAATTGGGAAATTGGTGCTAGTAATTTTAGTCAAATGATCCTGACTTTAGGCCATCTTGATTAGAAGGTCAGAAAGCAGTCTGCATTTAGTTTGCAACTTCAGCAAGCTGTAGACCAGGCACAAAGTGACTGGAGATTCGTGTTGCGCTGACATCAGGGTCTCGCCTGTAGAGCAATGTCACTTATGTTTCCTTACAGCCACCACCTTCAAGCATGGCTTTGCTGTGTCAGGTGACTATTTAGGCTCTGGCCAGAGAAGATGATGCCCAGTTGAGCCTTTACAAAGGAGGTTTGGCTTGGCACAGACGCTGGCTGGGTCTATGTTGTCCTGCATCTTCTGCTGTGTGAGCAGTGTGAGTGCTACTGCCCACCTCTATTCAAGACACCACTATTCCAAGCCACAGGAAAAATGTCTTGGTCATTCCATCCACCTGTGATGACAAGGAAGTAATGGTAAGGACTGATACCTCCCATGTGGTTTAGACATCTGGCTTTTCATGCTGCAGCTTGCTGTGGAGGTGCTCTGAAGTGTATAATAGTGTAAGATGAAGCTTTGGGTCATTGCTAAAGGAGAGGGGTGGCATAGTTTTGGAAACTTTCTTCGTGACTTGGGTTATCTCACATCTGCCTTTTCCCTCAACAAGTTAATGTTTGGTTCCAGGAAGGCAGCAAGGTATGGCAGGGCTTTTCTTCACTGCAACGCATTCAATACAGTGCTGAGTTTCATCATGCCTAATAACTGAGCTGATGCAGCCTTTCAGCAGGGTAATTGTGGTCAGAACCAAAGAATTAGTTTAATATCTTATGACAGAACTTATATTAAGGCTTTTCCCGCTGACAACTTGAAGTCTTCACTTGGCCTTGCCGCTGCCAACAGTTTTTCCAGCTCATGGGTGACATCCTCCCCTCTCCATGAACAAAAAAGGCAGAATCTCTCCCTTCCTTATATAAGGAAATGAAAGGATCATTTCTTAGTGATACTATGGAACCAGCAAAGATCATCAACCATGAGAGGTGAGGACTGCTGTATTTTACTTAGAGGTTTCCTTGAGATGTTTCTAAAGGAGATTGATAACAACAGGGGATCTGTAAGAGAAAGGCTGTCCATTAAAGATCTACCACCATCCCAAGTAGAAGCCATTTTTTTGAAACTAGCTGCTTTTTAGTTTTGATTAATGACTTGGCATGAGAAATCAGACATTCAACAGCACCGGGTCTGTGTGGAAATGAACTCACTGGGAATCACTGATGACCAGACAAGCCAACTATTTTAGCTTTTGGATCTTCTGTGTGTGTGCAGAGTCAGCACAGTTGCTTATCTGAGAGCCTCTGGGTCAGAGGCTTTTGTGCTAGGAACAGTACAGTAGCATAAGTTCCAGAATAAGATCAAATCTAGACATAAGCAGAAGTGTATTGTTTCCATTTGTGATCACGTAATTCAATGGGAAGCATATTCTGCACTCAGTAGGAGATATTCAGGAAAATGTTTGACATCAAGAGAAAGCAAATGCGATTAGCAGTGTTTCTCCCATTTTATAAGAAAACTACCCAGCAGGTTATGAGTCCAGTTCAGTGCAGAAGCTCACCTACTTCATCTTATTCTTTTCAGACTACCTTTCTGCTGATTTTCCTCAAGAACTGATAGTCAGAAACCTTAGATCTGGATGCCAAAGAGACAAGAAACAGGTTAGGATGTCCTAAAAGACATTTCAGGTTTGCATTATGTAAAGAGAGGAATGCAGCTTTAGTGAGTCCTGGGTGATGTGCTTTCTCTCTCCTGGCTTGGTCAGACAGTGTATCCACTGTCAATGGTGCATCACTGTTCACAGCCATTTTGCTCTTTCCCCACATTTTGCTCTAATCTGCTCTCAAGCATTCACATACCTCAGCACCTGCATGAGAAGTGTGTTAAAATCATGTAGTGGCTGTCCGGGCCTTGTTGTGATTAAAGCTGCTGTGAGCTGTTCTCCAGAGAGCTGGGCTCTGGTGTAAAAGCTCCTCCAGGCAGATTGGGAACAGCTCAGGAGCTCACTTCCCCCTTCTCATCGAGTTTTGGATGGAAAAGTGAGTCTGAAAGCTGCTAATACTTACATTTTTGTATTCAGCTGTGCTATCTGAGGGCAGTATCAGTTATCAGCACTGAGACAGACACAAAAAAAGGTGGGGGGGGAAGAAACTTGGGGAAACTGTGCTCACAGTAAAACATGGATATTTTCAAGCTCATTCCTTAAGTGTGGGAGGAAAGGAATTAGGGATTAGATGTGTGGCGGTGTGTTAATGGAGGTATTTCTCCACAACTCCAACTAAGATCTCTCAAGGCTCATAAATCTGACTAGCAGGGCTGTTGTTTCTGTTGTTGCTGAATGGTATGGATCACTAGGTAGCTTTTTTCCTTGTTTCCTTTTTTTAACTTTTGTTTTATTATTTGCAAACTCTCTTATCTTGAATAAAAAGAAACTGCCAGAATAAAGAAACCAAAACAGCCAGGCTTATTTAGTTTCATTTCATACAGCTTAGCAAAATCCACATTGTTCTTCATGGATGTTTTTCTTCCGGAACTAACAAGATTTCTCCTTCATTATGAAAAGGGTCTTGACAGTGTTCTTCTGGAGTATGTTATTTCTGCCAGGTCATTTTATAAATTACAGTGAGATTTCAAGGCCCAGGAAAAGGCTGGTCCTTGCTGATTCTCTAGATCCCACAGCCCTCATTTCTCTCAACTGAGTGGGCTGTAGCCCCTCCTGGCTGAGTCTGCTGATTGTGAATTGATGAAGTTAAACGGTAGCAAAGAAGAGGATCTGCAGCTCTCTTTATTTTCCAGTAGACAAATCTGTATTTCCCTCAAGAGCCTTTTTAAAGACCTTCAAAATAAAGCTCAGGACGCTGAAGTGCCATCAATTAATCACAAACTGGATTTCTAGCGCAAGGCACACTGCAGCTTTCAGGACTGGTATGTTAAATCCCAAGCCTCTTTCACAGAAGCACCTGTCTGCTGTGTTTTGGGGTTTAATTCTGTCATCTTTTTCTTCCTGTGTTCTCTGATGATGATTCACCCATCATTTGAGTTATCTCTCTGGCATTATTATTCACTGAGGGATATTTGAAAGGAAGGTGAGGTTTACTGAGAAGAAAGAACTGATTCTTTTTTCACAGTTTTAAGGATACATATTAAAAACAGAATCTCCTTTCAAGTTAAGGCTGGCAGACTTAGTTACCTGTTTTGGGAAATTGCTTTTATGTGGAAGTTTTTTATATGCAGAAAACTATTTGAGTTTAGTAAACAGAAGCACCTATTCAGTTCACAGCTCTTCCATTTCAAGAAGACTGAGACATTAAGTTAAGGGCTTTTTTTCTGGCTTTTTCTTTGATACTTTCCTAGCAGGCTTGTTCTTATTTAAAGCAAACATCAGACAGTTTTGTTGTACCTGCATTTCTGTATGTTTCATGCTTTCGGTAGATCTCTTAACAAACAAATGATGTCACCTCTCTTGTCTGCACCAATGACTGTTTTCTCCAGGTCAGCTTCTCGCTGTTTTGTGAATGTGCAAAACCACTCAGTTTAAAAAAAAAACCAAACAAAACAACTGTCAACACTGTATGTTTGGACTCCAATAACAACTGAAATGGAACAGGATGTATTTTTAATCTCTTAATATGTAAAAGGTAAGACGTGCACTGTGAATTATTTCCCTAGACAATCAGACACATGACACTAGGACAAGGAAGGTCATAGCTTCAGACAGAGAGACACAGGACAGCGGGAGATTTCCACAGCTCATTTAAAGTAAGTTCATAGTTTTTTGGCATCTCTAGAATTTGGGGTCTTGTTGCTAAGGAAAAAAAAGGAACTTAAGGACAAAGGAGGTTTAAAATGTGTTGTAGCTTTCTGAGCTTCTTTTAGTAATTCCAGCTTTCCCATGTGAGCTTTAGTTTTAACAGTTTGCCTATCCAATTGTTATCTATCACTTCACTGAAGAATTAATGTTCATGTAGATGTGCAGCTTTATTCATCACTGATTATGTTAAACACTTTGGGCATTACTTAAATGTTAGTATTGCCATCCTGTTCAACCTGTGTATTCAGAGGGCAATGCACAGCAATGACTTCACTGAGTGAAGGGGTGAGTGTTATTAACAGTAAATATCTCACATCAGCCCTTTGCATTTGATATTTTTGAGTGGTTCTTGTTCAGCCATGGTTTGGTGTTGCATGGTAATGCAAATCACCAGCCAGTGTTTGAGCTGTGGTGCAGTGTGGCCTTGAAGCACACGTAGTTGCAATAACCATTTAATAGGACAAAAAATGTCTGCCTACCTGCAGGCTCTGTGTTGTCCCTCTTTTCCTCAATGGTAAAGCTCTGTCAGGACTCTTCAGAGACAATTTAGCAATACCAGCTGTGGCAGCCAAGTCCCTTAAAGGAGGCAGAGGTCCCTTTTAATTTGAGGACCCTCTCAATTTTGCACTGTATCTATGTGTGTGCCACAGAATCAGCAATGGTCAAGTGTCTAAAAAGAGCAATAATGATGCTTGGCATGGAGGTATCTGCTGGGGTGTGGGAGAAGGAGAGGAGGGTGAGAGCAATCTCACAAAGATACAGCTCCTGGAGGTTTCCATACCACATGTGTAGGAGCTGCCTTACGTAAAAGCAAAGAAAGAAACACTGCTTTGTGGGCATCTTGCATGCAAATACATCTGGGTGCACATCTGTGCTGGAATACAGACATAGATACAGATCATTAACATCTATTTTCTGAAGGTGATCCAAAGCATCAATCACTTGAATTACTGCAGTAAAACCTGTCTTTTAATGAAACAAAAGTGAGACATGAAAATAAAAGGCAACCTACTTTTAAATGTTTATAGAAGATAAAGGTTTAACCACAAGTCTTTCATCAAATGGAAGACAGTAGGGAAAAAAAAGTTTAGAAAATGCCCTTTGGCTGCTCTTTACTGTGTGGTGAAACCTCACAGTATCTCACCTCATATACTATATGGGCCCTAAAGGCAGCTGGAAATGTTTAGAAATATGTCTATTTTGGTACATGGCTGCCTCTCTATCTGTTATATCCAGCAGTGTTTCAAGGAAGGGAGATATTTGCTTAAATGAAAAGCCCAGACCAAAGTGTGAGATGGTAAATGGTGCTCGAGGGTATACAGCAGTCTAAACGGTGCCCTCTGTTAAAAGAATCAGCCACCTGACTGCTCATTAGTTAGCAGTAAATAATGAGGAATAGCTTGAGGCAGGAGCTCAGAAGTGCAGATGTCCCAAAATATTCACCCAGTTTGTGGTGTCATGAGATCTGTAGTGTCGTGAGGTAAAATACACTTAATCCCTCTTCAGAGTGAAGTAAAGCATTTTACAGTCTTTGCGGAGTCTAGTAATTTTGTATAATCTTTTCAGTGAGGATATCAGAAAAGAAAAAGCGAGGTCTGTGGGATCAGGCAACGACTGCATACTTTCCCCCTTCTCCATTGCATTGCATGCCCAAAAGGCCTTTAGCAATTAGTGGACACCCCTGGAAATACCCCCACTGGGATGCTGTCCCCTCCTCCCTTTTGAAAGGCTGTGGGTGATGCATTTCGAACGAGACTAATAACAAATCTGAATTTTTCAGATGGCTCCTATTCTTTTAACAGGAAGACCAGTATCTCAAACCAGAATGGCCCTGAAAAGGGGGGAGTCTGCATGAAGAAGGTAGGTAGTGGCAAGATACAGGAAAAGCTTATGTTTAAAAAGACCTCATGTTTAACAGTGATGGTTTCATTGCAAAGAACTGCAGAAATACATGTGGCTTGTAGAAGTATATATGGCTTGAGTGGAAATTAATTTTAAAATCCATGGACAGTTTTAAAAAATGTTCTATCTTCTATCTTTTCTATTAAGACATTTTTATACCTTAGATACACCTTCTCTTAGAGAGTCCTATAGCAAGTCTGGGTTTCTTTGCTAAATTTTAGGTCGCTTTAGAAATTGTGCGCTTTCTAAAATCAGAAGGTATTTGTTGTAGAGTTCTTATAAGCATTTCAGTGACAAGCTTCAGCCCCATTAAACTTTAGCAAAACCTGGGCTCCTAAGTGCCTGCATTTCCCTTTCCCGAGCATTCCTCCTCCCTTTTTTCTGTTTTGGCCACAGTTTGGGTACAGCTGCCCAGCTGTATGTGGCTGTATGAAGCAACAGTCTTGGGAGGAAGATCAGAATTAAGACAAAAGTCAAGGTCTGTTCTCCACGCCTAGCCTTATACAACACCCCACACACTGGTGAGTAACAGTGGTTCTTGTCCGGGTCTGTTCTGGCTTCTGTCCACCTCCTTGACCCTTAGGCAGTGCACCAGAGCCTAGGCTCCAGAGGGTCTCACTCCCTCTTGTATCAGGTGTCCTCTAATGTCATCCTCTCCCTACAGCTCACAGCAGTACCTGCCTTGATGTTTCTTTGATGTGCCCAGCTTAGTCTCACACCAGACAGCCCCTGTGAAGGTGTCTGCACAGGAAGGTACTCCAGGCAGACTCCAATGCCACGGCTGTTACATGCTTTTCAGTCATTGGCAGCTATAATCATTGCCTATGGGGGTACTAGTTGAGGTCCCTGCCCCATTCACAGTAGGTTTCTTGCCTCCTCCTTGCAGCAATCTGCCTCTACTTGCGGCCTATTTACTATGCTTTACTTGTTCGTTATCTGAACTAAGATGCTGACCTGAGCCCCCCTCATCCCTTCCTTCTTTACCTTCCAGCACTGTGTCAAATCCTTTTTGCTGAGAACGTTAAACATTTTTTCTCTGGTCTGAAAAATCAAACAAACACTGCCTGGGAGCTACCTAAATCCCGTAACCAAGGGGTTTAAATTAGGAAGTGTTTAGTGTAGGAACAGCTTAAAAATGTAGGCCAAGGCTGCAAGACCAGGCTCTTTCTTTTGTTCCTGCAGACTTCTTATTCATCTCATTCGAAAGGCAGGAAGTACATTTGCAAACAGATGGGAAGCTGAGAAGTAGTGAGAAAGCTTGTGGAGAGGAGGATGGATGCCACTGCTGAGGGTGCTCTGCCAGGGAGGGACAAATCTGAATGTGTCCTCGCTGTCTATATCAGACTGTGGCCATCCTCATTCTTGTCATCTTTTCCCTTGCTGAGTCTGGGGTAAAACTCTCTTCTCAGGTCTGGCATGTGCTCGAAAGTTTTTGTTTGCCCTGGAGGTCTGAACACAAAGGTAAAGGGGCTCTCCACAAAATGACCTCTGAATGGCAACAGTCTGGGAAAGGCTGCTGTGTAACTGCTCTGGTGATATTAAACTGTGAGAGAACTGATCTAGCACTTTTTATGACCATTAAACTTTCATATTCTCTGTCTCTTTTTCTCTGTCATGCATTTACAGGTATGGGCATTTAAAAAGAACGTGTAAGTGGAAAGAAAAGTGGGAAATCCAGCCTCAATAAACTCTCCATAAAATCCACAAATTAAGAGCAAGTACATCATGAAAGCGTATTAGTCAGAGAGCTATAAATTCCAGCAAATTGATTGTCATATATAATCAAAACCATACTATAATATATAATAAGTTGGAATAAATACCGCAAACCAACCTCAGGTTGTAAATGTTTAAGATTAGCCCTTCATACCACATATACCTGAGGTATAAATAAAGAAAACAGGAGTGCTTAAAAAAAAAAGAAAAAGGCAAAAAAGTGTGTGTCCTAAAAATGGGGATTGAAATGAAATGTGGTCTTTTGAGGTTACACTTAGAAAGGGACTGCAAATCACTGGATGGCTTAGAAGGTTTTCAGAGCATAGATGTGTTTTCATGCACTGCTTAAGAGTGACTGGTCTTCTGTTCTTGAGCTGAACCCGTAAAGAAGCTTCTAATGATGGTCCTCAAAGAGTGTGTTTGTGGAGGTGACAAATGCCATGGGTGGCTGGGACACAAGGTGTGCCTTGAGCAGCGAGCACAGTGATGCCTTGACTTGATCAGGAATGGATGGAGACCATCAGCTGGGACAGCAGGGGTCCTGCTGGCTGCAGTGCAGCTTTGGCCATGCCCCAAACCTCCCCATTCTCCCTGGGTGTTCCTT
The DNA here is from genome assembly GCA_025447955.1 of Psilopsiagon aurifrons. Lineage (NCBI taxonomy): Eukaryota > Metazoa > Chordata > Aves > Psittaciformes > Psittacidae > Psilopsiagon > Psilopsiagon aurifrons. The sequence goes on along the minus strand of JAOEHY010034208.1, from coordinate 21,900 downwards.
TACACCCACAGTAAGCTGCAGTGCCTGGGACACCTCGGGTGAGGATGGCCCCATTCACAGTGATGGGATACCTCCAGGAGCTACCTAATGGTTTGCAATGCTCACCAGGACCTGCTAAATGCTGATGAGTTGGTGGGTTTCAGAGTGCTTGTCAAATTATTGTGTAGGCTTTTTTGGAGCTAAATATTTATGTTAACCTTCATAGTTAACATATGGTCCTAGTAGCCCAAAGCTAGCAAGAGCCTGTATTTAACATAACGGTGTGCATTTCTTTCTATGTGTAATCTGAGATTACCTGACCAGGATTTCCAGTGCCCAGACTAGAAGCTAGTTTCTTCTTTATTGAGTATATGTGCAGTACTAGTTGCCCAAGGTGCCTTCCTGTCTGCGTTATTAATATAATATAGGCCTCTGGTTTCCCCTATCATATGTGTGGAATTTCTTTTCTCAGGACCTGAGCAATCTGAGGCAATCCTTCAGCAGGAAAGCTGTTTAAACATCATGGCACTGGGCCTTTTGCTAGCTTAAAATCATAACCTACAGTGCTGCCTCTCAGCCAGAGGAGCATCTGCATTAAGGACACTTCTGGATTAACCAGTGATTAATTATGTCAAATGGGAGAGGCGACAAGTGAAATCATACTGAGAAACCAATGGAAATAGCTGGCAGCAGGACAAGGCAACCCGCAGGATGGCTGGGCTGAAGATGCCAGCCTTGGTCCCATGTGGAGGTCTCCCAGCCTGTCTGCCTGAATCCATGCCAGGGCAAATGCTGACTGGGAAGCAGAAATCTGTTGGGGCTACAGTCTGGCTGGTGCAATGCAAATGAAATCACTTAGGGTGGAGGCTGGTGAAAGGGGATGCAACCTCAACTGGGCTGCAGGTACTGACTTCACGAGCTTCCCAAACACTTACCTGAAGCGTTAGGCAGTTTTCATTCACATGGAGCCTGAATTGCACGGTGTTTCCTTCTGTCAGTAACTACTGCCAAAGCCCTTCAGGTGAAGATAGACTTGAGAAGCCTCCCGAAGCTGCCCGAAACCTGATACTTCCTTCCTGGCGGGATTCGAGTCCCGCTGTCAATAGCGTGTCAGTGCAGAACAGAAGCGGCGATGTTTACAGAATTAACAAATGGACTTCAAGTTAAACACTGGGCGATTTGTGAGACAGCTTTTTTTTCCCCCAGCAGTGACCAGTCCCCCGACATTACTCACAGGTGAATGTTCTGTTATTCTTTCTGGACTGACTTATTCTAACATCATGTCATTTTTAATTGCTGTTCTTGAGAAAATACGCTTGTGACTCCATCCTGTTAGCCTCCTTAGAGTGCTCTCCATGTTAAACTTTTCCCAAGGGCACGTTCACCATTCTTAAATCACATGCATAGCTTCACTGACTTCAAATCAGTTACTGCAGTTGGGAATGTGAAGTTGTATTCTGGACGTGGTATGTGCTCTGCATTATTGAACTCCAGGCTGGCATAGAGTACAAGACTAAATTGTACAGACAATTTTATATTGAGCCCTGATCCTGTGAAGCAGCACATGCTGCGCTTATTTCAAGCAGTCTTTCTCACTTCCCTAGGGCTGCAGACAGGAAGAAGGAGTTCAGCGTGTGCCGAAAGCCTCAGAGAATTGGGACTTGCAATGTGTAAATCCTTCAGCAGGGAGAAGGTGAAGCTGCTATTGCAAGACACCCTTGGGGAGATGCAAAGCAGAAGGCATCTCCCTGTTTGCCAGCATGGCATGTGCCTGCCTCGCTTTGTTAGACCTCCATCCTCCCTCCAGCCACTGCAAAATCGGATGCTCCCAGTGCTCACACCCAGATATGTCTCAGGGGATCCCTGAGTGGGTACAAAGCCTTGTCAAGAGTGGGCCCCCTCTGCTTGTCATCACCACTAACCGTTTGGGATGAAGCATGTAAACAATGTGATATTGCTAGCAAACCCAGCTATGGGACTGGAAGTACATCACTTGTAGCAAATATGAAGCTGGAGGAGAGGGCAGGAAAGTATCCAGAACTGAAATTAATGTTATTGCTTTTCAATGAACTAACAGGACTCCTTGCAACAGGATCAAAAGAGATGTTTGTCTGCTCTTATGGGGGAAAAAAAGGGAAGAAAAAAGAAAAGGGGGTGCTGCTGCCAAGGTTGATGAGGAAGAAACTATATTATTGCATTATTTTGGTTAAACACTGTTTGTCATGTTTTTCCTTTTAGTCTGCACCATTAAATGTAAAAAGCAGATCTATCAGCATCTAATGTTTCTTCAAAACACCATGTAGTGTCTAGAAAACTGAACTATGAGACATGCTTGTCGTGTACACATATTTTGTTATTAAATGTGTTCGGGCATGAATTTTGGCAGGGTTTATTCACAACTATCCTGAACTTTTCTTGACACCTTTTATGGCACGTAATGCATCTGCAACTCAGGGCTCGGTAAGCCCTTAACTCTTTAATTATGAGCCTAGAAACTCCCTTCCTAATTATTGTCCTATAAGCAACATGATCTAATTCTCATGCCAAAGCCCAGAAATTCATGCTGCAGGTGCTTCGCTTTGTTTGGCTGCCTTTTGCTTTTTACAGCGTCAGGAGAGTAGTATACACTCTGCATTCTTGTGTCAGTGTAGTCTTGGAGCAGTTTGCAGTTGCTTGCTAGCTGACCTGACTGATATCTTGCATTTGTCACTTTCTCTTGCATCTTTTCCTCCAAGGATGGTGCTCAGCTCTCACAGTGCATGCCATTTAGACCAAGTTTAACCAGAGGGCTGATTTCCTCCTGTGAGGTGTTAGGGTTTAGTACTGGGATTCATATAGTATGAAGAGATGCCAGAAACCTTTTTAGAGTTAGATTCACATAAGTACTGTAGGAAACAAAAGAATAAGATTTACATAACTGACGTATCTAACGCCATGTAAATCCCGTTTTACCCTACAGGGAAACTGAGCTGGAAACTGGCTCAGGGTCTTGCTAAAGGCCACAGAGGTTATTGGTACCAAAGAGTGAACAGACCCACCAATCCCGAGTCTGTAGCCTCTGTGCAATCACTTTGAAACTTCATTTCCTTCAATTGGACTGATTTTAATGAGAATAATGAAGCAGGGAATTATTCTCCCTTTCTTAGGGCCTGAGGGAGGAAGTCAGGAAAAAGTTTGTCTGATGATTTAATTAATTTAATTAAAGAGGAATTACCTACCAAGATATTTTTGTGGAATTTCTATAGACATGCATGTATTTTATTAGATATTGTTAGAAAGCAAAGATGAGGCAACCTACAGAAACCTAAAAGACAATTCTATCTTTCCAAAGTATGTGCAAGTCCTACCTACTCATGCCATACTTATTTATGAAATCATTCACATAGAATTTTATGTAAACCTAAATATATGTATATATATTATACATAAATAATATGTATAAGCAAGGATATTTTGCTTTCTTAGGCTCTAGACAAAAGTTACATACTTCAGTGCTAAATGTGTTTCTGTTCCTATTCATATTCATTCAGCACATGTATGAAGTTGATCATCTTACCAAATAAAATGGTTTCTGTTCTTCCTTAAATCCAGAGTTGCTAGCATAGCCCCAACAGCCAACAGGGTCTTTCTGTAGCCTTTCAGAACACATACAAATGGTGCAAGGTGTTAAGAGATGCAGGCCACGAGGCCAAGAAGTTTAATGATGGATTTATTATTGAAAAGTGTATGCAGTTTTCTGAAATCCTAGTTGAACCTCAGGCTCCTCTTCGAGTTGCTGTTTGAAGAGCAGAGTTCAGTCGTGAAATAGTCTGTGCTATCTCCAGAGAGGAACTCAAAGGACCTTTCATGGATGACAAATTACAGACAACTTCCAAATCAAGTTGTAAACTTTTTCTCTGGGTAAATAATAATCATCAAAACCATGTAGCTGTTCTCCAGCTTTATACATGGAAAGAGAGAGAGCTTAAACTTCATCAAAATTCCAGACCGAAACAAATCCAAACTCCTGGATTAGTTCATACTTGGATTTGAATTTAATAATTTGGACTGATTTCTAAAGCCATACTGGTTTTGCAATAGAAGCTTTGCTTATGGCTGCATTTCTTCAGGCTGACAATTCCTGATAAAGCTTTCTGAAGTTCAAGATCAGCACTACCTGGAATCTTGTTTAAAAAAAGCAAACTATTTTCCTACCTCTTCTCATGCAGCTGAGTAATTACTTCAAGCCTGGTGTCTTTGTATTAAATGGCATTGTTTCAAACTCTGTGCATGTCAAACAGCAGAAAGCTAGGGGAGTTTGAAAGGTTGTCGCCGTTTCTCTTTGAATTCCTGTGTACCGAAACCCTTCGGAGATGGTTGCCTACTGCAAACCATTGTTTGACAGCTTCACTCAACTTCGAGACTTGTCAACTCAGGGGGCAACCTGACAGCTCTCAGGCAATAGAGTAAACAAGGGATTTGGAGTGTCAGAGAAAGAATGCTTAAAATCATTCCTAATATTTCTCCTATTCATAACATGTCACCAAGCCACTGAGGTTATGACGGCAGCAAGTCTCAGCTTCTTATGCATCCCAGGTGGCATTTGCAGGGTGAGGAAAAGCTCGGGGGAACCCTGGCACCCGGCTTCCACCAAGTATCATGTAGATTTGTTCCAATGATGGTATTCCTGGTAATAATGAAAACTCAAGGCATTCTTCTTCAGATGGATGTTTTTTCAGATCCTGTATGTATTAGTCTGAATTAAAAGGTGATTCAATAGTGGTGGAAACCAAGCTTCATTTAATAGTAGTACTTTAAAACCTAAGATGACCACATTGTAAGTTTTCTGTGTAGTAATATAGTTAAGAGATACTTCTTTCATAGCAGCCATGAAACCTGCAGACACTTCGGTTGTGCAAATGCTCAGATGCAGAATCTGTAATGGTGCTGAGACCTGCTGAGGGTTGATCACTCCACGGATTTGACCACTTACATTTACAGACTTGCAACTTACTTACACATGAACTAGCAGGTACCTTTTCTGAAGCAGTCAATTTTACAGGGTCTTGCCTTTGTGGAAATTACCGAAGACACCTTAAACAGCCTGTTTTTTTGCAGGATGCTGAGCCCAAATTCTGATAACATGGCTCAGTTAATGCACCTCCAATGGAATGCTCAACATTATTTGCAGCTTTTAAGAATGGAACCAGGGTCTGTGGCTATTTTCCTGTGTAAGTTTCTGTATTCCTATTGGGGAATAATTTGATACAAAACAAAGTATGGAAAATCTGACCTAATTTTTACACTAGTGTGACTGTTCGCTGCACATCTATTTTGAGAACTCCTGCTGGTAACACACCTAGAGCTGACCCCTTTGTTAACTGCGTGGCATGTGCATGACAATAAATTACCTGTTGTCATTATTGAAAATGACTAATGGCCTGTTAGCCTTTTAGGACATTATTTAAAAGTCATTTTTCTAAAAGAAGAACTATATTCCCTCTTGAGGTAATGCTTTTTTTTTTTTTCCACTCCTTTAAATAACTCCATTAACTGTTGCTGCTCTGTGCTATTATAAGTGGTTTTCCAGTTACAGTAGTTGCTGTGCAGCAGACTTGCAATCACAACTAAATTGTCTTTTGATTCTTTTTCTAATACAGGCACCTACCTGGACACCCAACTCAGGTAAATCCCTGTGGCTGTGTTTTCAATGGATCTAACCTGCTATCAACTAGCTGTGACGTTTAGGGGTAACGTTAAAGATCTTCATTTACTGCAGTATAGCAACTCCATTAATTCACATTTTAAACTGAGCCCTGAACAAATGCACTTCAGCAGCCACTTGTGCTCACTAAAAGATTAAAGGCTGTGAACCATGTGAAGAAAGGAAATCTTTATAGGTTGCTACTAATGGTTGTTTTCTTTACTGTTAGAGTCAGTGAATTGAATTGTAATGGATTGGATTGACTCCACATCAGGAAATTACAAAGAACAGGATCATTTTTTGCAGGTGAAAATGTCACTCATTCTGGAAGTCAGCTTTACACTTCAAAACGCTGGACTGCAAAATCATATTTGAAAATCTGATGGGTGTTTTTAGCATGATATTGCTTGCTTATCTGTCCTGTGCTTTGCATCAGCAGCTTAAATAGCTGTAAATATAGTTAGTTTGAGATCACACATGGAGCTGTATGTAGCACCTTACGTTACGCTGCGACAATTTGGAATACTTGGGATTTCCAGCTCGCAATACACATGAATACTTGATCAAGGGCACACACAGTGCTACCAATGTGCAAGTAAAAATTGATTAGAGGAGTAAAACTGTATTTTTTTGCAGTGTTCCTAAGGCTTATCTAGCTTATGAATTTATGTCTTGCTGCTACTTTCCTGACAAACTCAGACACATCATAGCTGCTCAGACTAAGTGGCAGAAGGGCAGAGAATGTTTCCATGGCTGAAACTGCCCTTACTGCATAAAACTAGACAGAGAGTGATGGGAGTTAATCACTGAAACATGAACAGACAGGACTAGCTTGTCATAATAAGAAGCTATCAAATCACAACTCTGTTAAACTCTTCAATGTTTTATCATAAGCAGCTGTCAAACTCTTATAATTTCATGATTAATACATTACAGAGTGATTTCCTCCCTCATACTGTTGCCTGTAGCTTTTTTTTTTTAATTGGAGGTAGGATTGGTAATTTATTTAAAGTGCACTGCAACTCTGCATGCGTATGTATACAAATGTGTAAAAAAGCACACTTTTTCCTGCTTTAAGGAGGAAATAATTCTCAGGCCTGGCTCCATGCATAGGAGGGGACTGCTCCATACATCTTGCCTTTCATCATGCCCCTTGGAAAGCAGAGAAGTAGGGCTGCAAGCGCTATTGAAAACTTGTGTTAAGCTAGGCAGACTTAATTCAGTGCCTGCAATGTATGCCCTCATAGTAACATCTGAGAGTAGTGCCACTAGAAATAGCTCCAGTGTCGCCTATTCCTGTGGAAAAACAGAATGCAAAAGTTATCACTGGTTCGTACATAGACAAATCTGAAGGTTAAAAGAGGGAATTTAATTACTGCTAAGTCTCTCTCATAGTGTTTTCATGTGAAGGAAAAAGTGTGGGGCATCTACTTTTCCAAGGAATGTCTGGGGCTGCTGGTGCACTGTTACAAAAGTTGGGAAGCACTTGAACCAAGCTAGGAGAAACAAGATGGCCATTGAATAACTTAAAGCTCTGGCCACTCTAAAGCTTCTGGGCTGTCCCTGAGAGGCCCCTGCTATGACTCCTTGGGTGCTGGGAGCCAGTGACTTGAGGTATTTGCATGCTTCACTTGAACTAAAATTAGTGCCCTTGAAAATTACTGCTAAACAACAGGTATTACAGGCTGTAATAATGACTGAGCTGCTCTATACCATAGTGGACTCCTGCCAGGACAGGATTTCCATCTTTTGGGAGACATTTCAAATCAGCCTGCAGCCTGAGCCTTTTTAGACTTGTGGCTTTATGGATTTGCTCGTTTAAGATGGTTGGTGTTTGCTTTAAGTTTTAAGAAATAAAATAATAATAATAATTTTAAAAAAAGCTTTGAAGAAAACTACTGCCAATGTCTGTTTCTTTTGGAATTTCTAAAAAGGTTTCTGAGGAGGGCTCCTTCTTGACAATATAATTAAGCAATGAGACATGACAGCTAGTCATTTCAGGGTTATTATTGTATGCCTAAGGTGGCATTGCAGGCATGAGGCTGAAGGGCGAGTGGCTTTAATCACCCATTAAGTGCAATAATCCCTTTGATACACACTGTCTGGAAAGACTTATCAAAAAGGAATTTAGGAACAATATTAAGATGAACAGACAAACTGGTGAATGCACCAAGCGTGAACATTGGTATGGTTATAACATCACTGACAGACGCACTAAAAGGTCTATTTGTGTCATGTTTTCATCATTAAAAGCACCCTGAAGGAATGACATTTAATAAGAAGTAAAATACTGCAAGGACTTCTTTGATATTTTTGTTTTTTTCACCCTTAAATATTTGTTTTATATACTTTAGGCATAGATCACATGGGTTTTAAAGTGAATCAGCTCATCTATACAGTACAGCTGGATAAAAATGGAGATGGCGGACAATCAGTGCCTGTCTATAGCAGTGCAGTCCTATCCTAAAATCAGTTAATCTGTGATCCACAATTCTAGCTCACTTTGGTACCTTTGCCTGTCACTCTGCTCCCGAAGGAAGCAGCTCTTCTGAAGGAGAGAGTTCCTTCATACAGCATATGAAGATGTGTGGTTTCCACATCTGTTTGAGCTTGTAGAGCTGGGAATTGAGCTATAGTCTTCAACGATGATGCAGAGATAGATGCCAAATTGCCAAGCTACTTCGTTGACTTAGTAAAATATTTTGATTGGTTTTAAAGGAAGGGCATAAAACATGGTTATTTTCATATGAAATGGGTTATGGAAAGACATAGTTTTTCAAAGCAATGTAATTGTGTGAATTTTTTAAATGTGAAGTTTTATGCTATTATGCCACTAAGTGGAGCAATCCAGTGCCAACATAAATGGTGGTAACAGGTTAGTTATACTTATGCTTCCAAAAATGTTTGCTTTTCCTTGTCCTCCTTTATTTGTATTAATGCATTAAAATAATCATCCAAATGTAAATATAAGGGATTATAATATTTGCCATGACTCAATATAATTGCCCTATGCTGTGGAAAAGAGTATTTTGCTGAATTGGCCTCTGTTTGAACTTAGGTGATGTTTGCATATTTTCTGCTGTGTACAGAAAGCTTTGCCCTTTATTTGAAGCCTGCTTTGACTGTGTAATTACCATGCTCCAATTTCCATTTGGACAATCAAGGGCTCTCCTCTCAGTCCATTTGAGTACACATGGGCTGAACAATTAAAATCTTCCTGTTGTGGGTGCGTGGGGGTTTGTGGGGATTTTGTTTCAGGAAAGAAGAGGAATAAAAAATGTAAAGCTGAAAATGAAAATTGATGAGAATTGGACCTTGTGTTTTGTTTTGCCTTTCAAGGAAATGTATGGCAACGCAGCAGAGCAGGGCTGTTGTCAGTGGTTGCCTTCAAAGGGAAAAACCAAAATGAATTCTTTGAACAATGTTTAAGGAATTAGACTTTAAAAAAAATGTCAACAGAACTCCCTCCAAAGAAAGGGTTAAAAGAAATCCACTGAAGTGTCCCTAGGGACAGGATAGTCTGGTTTTGAAAAAAGTCATTGTTATAATAGTAATAGGATACGCCTTAAGCTTGTTCTTAAGTCTTATTTTCTTTACTGCAGGTTGAGAAAGTTTCTCTCCATCGAGTTCCATGCAGTTGTGCTGGAAAGGAATGGCAAAGCTGTGCAAGGCTTCACAACGAAAAAACCCTCTTCCTGTCAAGGCAAGACCCTGCCAAAATAAACAGGGACTGCAGCAAACGGTACAGATGGTCATTTCTTTTAAGCACATGTGTATGTATTATATACAATATGAGCATACATATGTAGTGTATATATGGGCATGTATTTACATGAATTTGCATACATATCAATATTTTTTAAAAAATATACATTCTGGATCCTATATAATCAGTGCAAGCTTTCCTGGAAACTGAGCTCTTAGCACTGAAGTTCATCGTGTAGAATGCTGAGGTGAAGATTAACATGCTGGGATACAAAAGCTAATTTCTTAATAACGATAAAGTTACTGAAGGCAACGCTAGCTCCTGATTCCTGAAACAGCCAGATGAAAATGGCATGGTCTAGTGATTAGAAGGTTTTAGGAGGAAATAATACTTTTCTTGTCACTGGGCTGCGTTGGCAGAATGAGTGCAGCAGCTGGAACGCATATGCAGAGTGTTTACTGGAGCGACTCTTACACTTTCAGACAGAAGGAAATCCTGTGCAGGATTGGAAAGCGCAGAGAGCTGTCACCAGGGAATAGGCTGTCTGTGTGTCTCCATGAAATAAAAGCTGTGCGGACGACAGACCCTGCAGTGGGCACTTCCTGCCCCCTTTGCTGCAGCAGCTCAAGATTCCTTTTTCTTTCTGCCCCTTTTTCTTTCTTTATTTATTTATTTTGCTGGAGGATATCAAATCTGCTGGCAGAAATGCCAACGAAGCTCAGGATTTGCTTTGTATCAAACTTCAAAAATATGACTAAGTATGGGGTGATTTTGTTTTATTACTGGCTTTTGGGTTGGATTTATTTGTTCGTTTGGCAGAAGGAGAACCTGGAAACTTTGCCATCTCTCAGGTTGCATAGGTTGATCTGTCTAGATTAATAAGACATCTGATATTACTTGTGGTGGTTTTTGTTGTTTGTTTGGGTTTTTTTTCCCCCAGAGCTGTGTAGCTTTCTAACTACTGTGAATGCATTTAAAGCAGCAGCAAACCCCAGCAACTAAAAGCTGCAAACACAAGGTGTGGTTTGCTGTTTGCTGATGTTATAGCGATGATCAGTATCTGCTAATGAGTAAGAAAACATGTTAATTATCCAAATAAGTTTTAAAAGCTGAAATTAATGATGTGTTTATGTGACAGATTTGTGGGGGAGATTTCAAATATAATCATCATCAATCTGGCTACAGCCAAAATAAATTTTATGAAAAGTAAAACAAACTGTTGCACAGACAAAGTAGGCCTTCGGGGGCTCATGAAATAATCTGTTTTCTTATTTAGCTGTGTATAATATTTCTGTTCATTACTTGTCCAGATAGAATCTCAGTATATATAACATTGCTGTTAAGGCTAAGAAGAGTCAACAGATGCCACTACCCGAAGGAGAAAGGAGAAAGAAATGACAAAATAAAGAAATGCAGGCATAACATTTTTGTTTCAAATAAAGAAGCCATGCCCGGATAACAGTGTCAGGCATGGTGCAATTGTGAAGGTAAGCATTAAACAGAAGAGCTTTAATTTAAGGATGGTAACTTTTCACAGAAATATGTGACTATGTTGGGGTGTCAGTTCCAGAAACCCCAGATGCTGCTGTCACTGTAATAAAATTATTACAAGGTTCAAACTTTTGGTGAAGTTCCTGTGTATGTTCTCTCTTTTATCAAACAGAAACGTCACATTTAATCAGATGAAGGAGTGAGGTGGGGCTCCCATTTCAGAAGCACAGAAGCAGCTCTTACACAGGAGCAAAGTGGCCGGTAGCCTAAGTCAGCGCTATCTGCTCTGGTCTGAGCTCAGGGGCATGCAATGGATGGGGGACTCCTTGCTGGTGTTTGGGTGATGGTGAACCAGGTTGGCAATGGTTTTCTTGGGCTGAGGTTCTGAAGGCTACTGAGCACAACAACTGACTCCCAATGGACCTGCTCCATTAATTGGCATCACTGATGAGGAAAGGCTTAAATTCCTGCTTGCACCAGTTCTAGTAAAATGCATCAGTCATTTTTGATTCTTTTCTTGATGCTTTTCTGCAAATATGTTTTAAGGACATTTTTGCCAGAGGAAGGGCTTTTGGGTTGAGCTGAAGCTATGTTACAATCTTTCATTCACAAGTTCAAATGCATTGCATCCAGCTGCCAAAAAATATCTGCTTTGGCATCATTGTCCAGCGTCCCTGTTCCCATTATTGCTTTTCAGTCACTGTAATGGGAGTATGTGGCTGTCATTCAAACAGATGAAAACCTTTGGCATTGAAAATATATCAAGGGGTGCCTGTTTTTTAAAGGAAATACAGCCCTTCCTACTATTCCATGGTTTCTTGATCAGATAAACCCCATCTTGTGCTAGCATTTAAATTAAATGCGCTGAATTCTGACCCAACAATAACAAAATCAAACCCACTCATTGCCAAGTATCATAAGCTCTTAAAATACATTCAGACAGTGCGATGATATTAATAGGGAAGCAGATATCAGGTTTCGGCCGACAAAGCAAACCACATGGTGAAACATGAGAAGTACTGTGCTTACTGACTTCAGAATAATATGGAAGACAGAAGCCCTATCAAAAATTATACTAATAATCTAATACTGTACATTTATATGGAAACTTAGCCTGGACTATCTCAAAGGTGCTTCACAAAGAGAGACATATTTATCTTATCTCTCCATCTAGGTGTCTGAGGTAAAGAGGTTAAGCAGTTTGGATTCATATTTCAGAAAAAGCATTTTCCAAGGTGTGTCTGGGCAAATGCTCTTTAAGAAACCAGGTCATATTGCAGCAAAAAGACACAACAGTCAACGGGGAAATTGTTAAATTCCACCAGAATTTGGTAAGACACTAGACAAAGCTTCAATGTCTGCTTGCTCAGTTCCTAAACTTTCCTGTTGAACATCTCTAGTAACATATTTAAGAGGATGAAGGGGCACCAGGATGGACTTTTGGTCTTATCTGTTGTGGCTGCCAGTGACAGACCTGGAATAAAGCTTGGCTTGCACTTCCCAAGTAGTTATCGTAGGTAAACAAGCATCCACAATACATAATCCATTGACATATTGGCAATTATTTTTTTTAAAGCTAGTGAGAAATCTAGTTCAGGCATTTTTATGATTGACAAGAAGGCTGAATTTCCCTGTTAGTGTCCTTATATATATATAGATCATACCTGCTCTGAGAGGGAATATAACTGAGTTCTATAATGTTTTAATCAAGAGTGGACCATGGAAACAAACTTGTTCCATTTCTGGTAGCTGCATGGTGATTTCTGACAACACAGTTGCAATTGCATCAACGGTTTCCCTGGCCATACCTATAATCTTGGAGGGTTTTCTGTTCCTCAGAGGGCGTATACTGTTCTTTCTGGATCTCAGTAAGAAAGGCATAGCTACAAATAAAGTAATGAAATTGCTTTAACAATAGTAAGATAGAAATAGGAAGAGGAATATAGATAGTGGGTAAATCTTGTATCCCTTGGGATGCCAGGAACCCTACATCTGTGCTGCATTGGTAGAAAGCCAAAGCATGGTGCACACAGTTCCCTCTATGGAGAAGCTCAATCTCCCTCCCATGCCATAGTGCCTTTATCCAGCATTACAGACTAAACCATATTGCCTGTCTTGACAGGTAGGAGTGTTATCATCTCTTTCCCTCTGTCCACCAGAGCATATCCAGCTGCGTGTATCCAGGAATTATACAGTATATGTTCAGGTTGCATCAAACGAAGCATAGCTTTCCATTTCAATTGTCTGTGAGATAAATATCATCTTTGTGTAATTATGTCATTTTTTTATCCTGGCCAGAACTGTTCTCCTTTTCTTTTTAATTAACCTATGGTAATATCAGACCTCAGCACACGGCCAGAGAGCTTGCTAACAGAAGGCGAACCAGTCTTGACTTCTGTGTTAAATCTGCAAGGTTATGCAATAGTATACATTTTGAACAGCCAGAATTGTCTGCTTCCTGCAATCTATGTTGTAGGCTTATTGATAATAATTATTTTATATTCTGACTTATACAATCTTGAGTGTTCTTGCATTCACTATAATTGCATGCTCGTGATAGGTCTTGGACCAAACTCATGGAAATAATGGAAGAATTACAGACAGGTTAAATACTAAGGAATTTTTGGTTCAGCTCTGGTACTATGAAGGATACTGGTAAACAGACTAAGCTAATTTGTAGACCAGTTAAGGCCATTCAGCACAGGAGGTACTCTCGTTACTGGAAAGTTAAGGAATTCTGAGCTGAAATCTTTCTCAAGAATTTAAGCTCATTTATCTAATGTCTTCTATGGGTAATCAAAATGTTGTCTTCAACTGTTTTGATGAACAGCTACCAAAAGGATGTTCTTGGGAGTGTCTAGGATCCAGGCAAGCTATAAAACCTGAGTGCCCAGATATTTATCATGGAAACAGACTCTAGAGCAAATTTCACCCTTGGTATCACTGTGCACCTGTGACCCCATAAAGGAAATAGAAAACTTTGTAGGAAATCTGTCCTTGTGCTTTGTTTGAGCTTTTTCTGTTAATGGGCTTAAGTGCTGCTGCTATTATGTAAACAGGAATTAAAACATAGGTTGTATAAATATAATGCATTTGAAAAATTGAGTGAATTTAGTTGACTGTCAGTGATTAAATGGCCTCAGTGCTTGATATCAACCAACTGTGCACAGAACCAGACAACAGTTTGCTCCTGAGCTATAACGTGTTTATGTGTGCAGAAAATCTGGTTTTGTATATGTATTCTTTTTACAGTGGGTACTGCAGGTGGGATGTGACTCCATGCCACATCATCTCTGCCTCCAACCAGAGCTATCTCCATGACACAGTACTGTACCACAGAGGCAAAGTGGTGAGTCTGAGATGATGGGCTGATATTCTGGACAAGGGAGTTTTGTGCACACAGATTGTATAGGCTTCATCTGATTGACAGTCTTTGCAGACCCTAGCAAGTAATCTGCAGCTTTCTTGAGTGTTGCCCTCAGGATTGTCAGTCTTTGGCTGGTTTAAAGCAGTGCCCTTGCCATTTGCTTCCTGTCACTGGTTAAAGTTTCCTAGGCATTAACATGCTTGCATTTCAATATATCTTCCTAAGAGAGATGCAAACAGAAGTGCCGACTTCCGTGCAAATCCCTAGTTCTTCTGTGCATCCTTTGGTAGTGAAAGGTTGCTCTCAAGAACAAAAGAGTACTGTTTCTAAGTTTACTTTTGCAAGCAATGCCTCTTCAGCATCCTCTTTTTATTATTATTATTTATATTTAAATGGAGTGGGGGGGAGTGTTCTTTGCCTGTTGGTTTTCCCTGTGGCTCAGTTAACTTTGGCAGCACCTGTGCATTACTACCATAACACTTTGGGGATATTGGGTTATGCCAACACATCCAGATTCTGCCATAGTACTGATGATGTCTCTAAAAAGAGGCCTGGATATCCTTAGTTCTTTCAGCATGTTTCAGCTCACCTCATTGCCCGTGGAGTTTATTCAGACACTGTCTTAGACTTGCACGAGATGAGGGTTTTTTTCATTAGCTCTTCCATGCCTTGTCCAATCTGGCTAATCCTTAGTTTATGATTAGGTATTTGTTGAATATATCATTATTTATTTTTCTGATATGCAAAGTGGTGAGGTTTACAAGCTTTTTCTCATAACCTGACCAAGGCTTTGATGCTGGTTGTGTAGTCTTTAAGACAGCTCTAAAGGCTTGTGTGAAGGGAATGGGACTAAGTTCTTCATAGATTATTATGGCTGGCTATAGCCCAGGTCAATAAAATTCAAGACAGGTCAGCCTAAGGTCTTTAGAAAAATAGTTTGCAAGTAGACCAGCAACTAAGGAACCTGTCTGAATGTGAAAATGCACCTATAAGTAGGTGCATTTAAGAAGTAGGTGGTTGAAGTTCAAGTTCCAGGAAAACAAAACAAAAATAACCCACTCTGCAAATGCTTGCTGATGGGAGAGAAGACACTGGGGACTCAACAAAGGCACAAATTAATGTGTTTTTTTAAATCACACAAGTGATATTTTCACAAAAAATAAAGCTAAATAGTATCATAATTACATTGTATTTGAAAAAACACTAAGGTATACAAGCTCACTGCTTATGTACGTGGTGAGCATAACAATTGGTGTATTCACCCTCAAATCACTGTATAAACCTCAGCTAACATCTGTCATTCCTATACCTTTTCATAGTTATCCTGAGTCAAAAGGAAGCATGTGTGTCCTCAAAGGAGTTTTTGTGTTGGTACATACATTTATTGAGAAGAATCTACGCTGGGAGGATCCATCACAGTGGAAGACTGTGGAAATCAAGGCTTTTCTCTGGATCATAATCAATGGTGGTTTTCCTCAAGCAGCCACAAGGTTGATAAAAGAAAATAGGAATACATGGCACTAATTAACTGGTGAGGGAGGCACATGTTGTATATTTAACCTTGTTGAGGGAGTCACATGTTGTATATTTTACCTTGTTGAGCTGAGACATAGGTTAAGAAATAGTGAACTTATGCTTATTTGGCAATAATCAGATGTTTTTAATCATGCCTAATAAACAAGGAGTAACATGTAAGGGAAGTTATAAATCAGGATCTAAATACAAAATCATTTTATGCAGTGGATGATATACTAATCAATATGAAGTTACTAGTTTCCTACTACAATTGTTGAGATCAGCCTTTTGTATTAGATTGATATTAAGGCCTGCCAAAGAGATAAATAGCAAAACTAATTTATCATTTATCAGCTCAGTTACTTCATTTTTAGCCATTTACAAGATCCAGCTTTTTTTGGTGGCAATATTAGTAGAACTTTCATTGATTTTGTAAAAAAAAAATGCATAACATTTGTTCATAGGCATGATTTTTGATGTATGGTTCCAGATGTGGGTAAGGAAGCTGTATTGTATGTTTTGAGGTTTTCCTATTGAGCATTTCTGAAATTTCAGAAATGAACACTGAGTAGGTCTAAAAGATACAGTATGGGGTGCATGAGAGATGTTTTTGACACAATAGGGTCAGAGAAGTTAAAGACACGTTCTTTGTTGGCAATTTTGGCAGAAATACTAAAACACAATGTGGGAACTGCAAACCTTATGACATTCGGTAAAATGTGAAAGGCTTCATGTCTGTAATATATGACTTGATGTCATGTATATGAGTTGGTAGCTTTTGCACGATATATAATGAATCTCACTTTTTTTGTCTGAAGCTTGAAAAGATTTTCCCAGTGTAAATAACTCATGCATAAAGTGTAGTGTGAATTTAAAACCCCCGTTGTCCGCATGTAAAAAAATTCATTTCATG
This sequence comes from Psilopsiagon aurifrons, assembly GCA_025447955.1. Lineage (NCBI taxonomy): Eukaryota > Metazoa > Chordata > Aves > Psittaciformes > Psittacidae > Psilopsiagon > Psilopsiagon aurifrons. The sequence goes on along the minus strand of JAOEHY010034208.1, from coordinate 5,246 downwards.
ATGTTACAAATAATTCATTCAGTATTCTTAGCTTAATGGCTCCTTGTAAAAAATGTAAACCATTTTAAGAAGCCTTTGGTATCCAAATGAAGGATGTATAAAGAGAGGTATGTATCAAAAGCAGGGAACCAATTATCCTGCTGCATCACTGGAACTTGAAGTTCAGTTACAGTTCCCCGTTGCTTTGCTGGGTCTTTTATTTGCTACTCTAGTGTGGACTTCAATAAATATAACATAACTACATTTTTCTGCTTTTGTTAGATGAGCTCCCTTGGCTTCCACTGCTGGAATGCAGCGTCGTGTCTTGGGAGGCAGCACGGACATTTCAGAACCATTTTGGAAAAAGGTCTGTAAGCCTTTTATTTGTAATTGTGTTTATATTGTATTCAACTATATTTCCCTATGTTTATATAATATATATAGAAATATTTTTTATAATATATTAAAATATAAATAAATAATTTTTTTTTCCCCCTATATTTTTAGAGAAGTGGGCTGCTCTGATACATAGAGTCCATTGTACCTGAGATGCCCGTTTGACTGGGAGAGACAGCAGGAAAAGAACCTAAACAGACAGGACAATGAAGGCACCAAAAAGCAGCTGTACTGGATCTGACCACAGCTTTATGTTCTGAGTAAGGTAAATCCAGATATAATTCACCTCTGATATATACTGTAACACAGTTGCAGGAATGGGTACAGCAAAACTTAACCCGAAACTTTGTCAGAGCAGTGACAATTTGTGCCATGAAGATGATTGGGGTATAAGACATATGAGGAAAAGCTGAGCTAGCCGGGCTGTTCAGCCTGTAGAAGGCTCAGGGGGTCGTATCAATGTGTGTGCATGGGATGGGGTATAAGACATATGAGGAAAAGCTGAGCTAGCTGGGGCTGTTCAGCCTGTAGAAGGCTCAGGGGGTCTTATCAATGTGTGTACATGGGATAAAGAAGTTGGAGCCAAACTGTTCTCAGTTGTGCCAGGATTGAACAGGAAGCAATGGGTACAAGTTGAAACACCGGAAAATCAATTTAAACGTAAGAAGCCACTCTTTTACTGTGCAAACCCTGTAGACAAGGCCCTTATTGACACGGTTTAGTGGTGGACTCAGCAGTGCTGGGGTAACAGGATCTAAAAGGTGTTTTCCAACCTAGTGATTCTATGATTCTATGGTGATTGAACACCGGAATGTGTCACACAGAGAAGTTTTGGAGTCTTCGTCCTTAGAGACATTCAAAACGTGGCTGGCAATAGATCCGAGCAATCTGCTTTATCTGACCCTGTTTGAGCAGGGGGTTGGACTAGATGATTTCCCAAAGTTCCTTCTCACCTCAACAGTGCTGTGATAGTGCAAGTTGATTTGAAAATAAAGCTGACTGCACTCACCATCCCAATCTCATACTCACATACTCAGATGCACTACTTTCTGTGTCCAGACACTTGTGCCAGCATGCAGGCATCGAGACCTGTGTCTTGCCAGGGTTTCTTGAGGTAAAAGAGTACAAAGAAATCTGGATATTGAGTTCTTATGACCTCTTATGCAACCTTTAAGGTAGCAAATATGTGCTTGCTCTTGATTTCCTGTTGTACTTTCAGGAGCTGACCATGATTGTGATCTGTCTCTCTCTCCCATCTCAGCTTTCTGAACATTTATCCAAAGTCTGCCTTACTTGATGTCTTAAAGGTCCAGCCCTGTATTTCCCTGCCTTTATCTCTCAGCTATGTGAGCCTTTGTCAAATTTGGATGGAGACTGTACCTTGTCCTCAAATCTTGATTTCTCAATCTGAGTGTCCTGGAAAGCTACATGTACATGTGCTGGGAACTTGAGCATCTGCTAATCTGGGTGCAAAGGCCTGCAATTAGTATGTGCCTTTTTCTACTCTTCTTTCTGGTGCATCATCACCCAGATACACCTCTTCATTTTCTGTTCTTCCCATCCTAGCATTTCTATTACAAATGTCTATGCCACAGCAGCCTTTAGAGTAGTCCCAAGAACTTCCTGCCTAAAGTCTGTACCCATAGGTTTAATAACCCTTGGTGAACTGTTATATTCCTTTCTTAATTTGTCGATTTTTTTTGGTGCATATTTATAATTGGGGCTTTTTCCTTCCACAACATTTGATGGCAATTAATTTGCAATAAATCCTATGGAGAAAAATCCTTCCTTTTATTTGCTTTACGGCCGCTGCCTGAGTTTGCTTTGGCATCCCCTAGGTCTTCTGTCAGGAGAAATAACAAATAATTGGCCCATATTAACCTTCCTATTCCAGTCATGATTTGATGACTCTACTGTATCTTCCATCAGTCATTTCTTTTCCGAGCTGAAGAATCACAGTCTGTTTCCTCTCTTCTTGTCTAAAAATCACTCCATGCTGCTGATCATCCTTCTTGCTTTCCTCTCTTTTTCCTGCTCTGCCACATGATTTTTGAGATGTAGGAAATAAAGGTGTTCACAACACAGACTGGCCGAGCCACTGAACCCTAGCATAATGTTGTGTTGCTGCTTTCTTTGTTACTTTCCGATTAACTCCTAAAATTCCATTTTCTTCATTTTTCTTTACTGAGCAGCATCACCTGATAGACCTATCCACAAAAGTTAAAGAATCTCTTTCTTGTGTTGGGGTGAGTGCCTAACAGCCCATAAATTGAAATGCTTTTCCCTCTGCATGGATTTATTTGGACTTCTTAATATTGAATGTTAGGTGTAATTTTATTTCCTTTTTGCAATTCTATTGCAATCTTGCAATCAGGCAGGTTTTGTTACCTGAATATTTTGGTACCATCACCAAACTTTATAATTTATTTACCTTCTTTTCCAAATCACTGTTATAGGTAAGTCAGATACCACAGGTCCAGCTCATTTATTTTGTCAAAGAATCTGAATAGATCTGTGCTGTGTTTCTTCCCTCTGCCAAAGGGACCTGGATTGACCTTCCAGTCAATGCAATTGGCTGCCAGCATCTAAAAATATTTCCCACCAAGTTGCCCAATAAACAAGTCCGACTTGCTGATCTGTATTTTCACAAGCTACCCATCTGCCTACTCTGAAAAGTGGTGTCATGTTTGCCATCTTCCCCGACTATGTTACTGATAGAGATTCATGCAGTAAATTGTTTGAGAATAAGCTAGTAGTCTGAGAATTTCATACGTGAATTTCTTTAGGACTTCTGAGTAAATGTCGCATTCTCTGGCCAATTTGTTTCCATTTCAGTGATTCATTCTAAGACCTTTTCTCTTGGCTTTTCAGTTTGAGACATCTCTTCCACCTCATTCCCCTGAAAAGAAAGGATCCTCTATAATTTCTCAGTAATGAAATGGAGAGAAGTAGTTCTTTTGCTATAACTGTATCTTCTGCAAGTGCTCCTATTAGGCTGTGATCATCTCTTAGCCCCAAAGGCTCTCTGGGAGGCTTTCTAATGTGATGGTTTTGAAAAAGATTATTATTAGTTTTTATTCTGTTGGAATTTTCTTTCTCAAAGTCACTTTTGTCTTTTCTTATTCCGGTTTTACTTTTGACATGCTTTGATTTAACTCTTTTCTGATTTTTTCCATTGTATATGATCTCCACACTTCGAAGCATGCTTTCTTATTTCTAATATTCCTCTTTAACTCTGGCGCTACCATTTCTTATCTCACTTCCTTCAAAATCTCCAGCCAGCCATATATTTTTACAGTGTTGTCTGTAAACAAATCTGTATCACTTGTAACTTTTGTTAATTCCTTTTTTCTTCTTTTTGTCTAACCTACCAACTGATTGTTCCTGGCTGTGGGTTTTGGGTTTGTATTTTTAAGTCCTCCAAGGAGGTATATTGTGAGTACAATGTGCTCAGAGTTTTCAAAAGTAACGTTTCAATCAGCAGCTTTGCTGGGTTCAGAAATGAATCACTCAACAGTTTGTTTTTTTGGAAGCTCTCTGACCAGTTGCATCAAGAACGTAGTTTCTGCAGGAAATGGCAATTGTCCATGTATCTGAGACCATCAAATTGCCTCACCTCCTTGTGTTTCTGTCCCTCCAGTGACTCTGGTCTCACTCAGCATGTCACCACTGGCAGGTTGATATTGCTGTCATACTGTCTTTTGCCACATACCAAGAGACCCTAAAAATATTGCTGTCAGTGTTTAAATCCAGACATTCTAGGTCAGTCTTTGCACTCTATTAGACTTCTGGCATTTGTATGGAAACAAGTAATCACCTGTGGTCTCCTTATCTTTTTTGGTGTGCAATATGTAAATGGAACTTTATTATTTGTTTATTTATGTAAATGGGACTTTATTATTGAAATATCATTGTTTCCTGTCAGAATCGTATTGATTTCTCACCTAACTTGAGGGTTTTTTCAAAAGATAGAGAGTTTTTGTGAGTTTCCCAGGAGAGGATGAGTCATTCCAATCTTTGTGCTCTTTCCACAGCCTTTCATTTTAAAACTCCCCTGACACCTCTCTAACTTTAAGTGCATACAATGTGGTATATTTTTTTGTGTAGACAGAGACTGCTTTTCCTCTGTAGGCCGATTTCAAAGTGTCCTTAATTACTAATTAAACCTCTATCCTAATTAGTCCTGCTTCCCTGATGTGAAAGAGAGAGAGAGAGCACAGTTAACCAAAGTGCTAATTTATAGGGCATTTGAATAATTATGTACTGGTTGCTCAGGTTAATGCACATCTTCTGTTAAATAAACATCTGTTGCAACTAGCAGGGTGGAATCTGGTCTCCCCTGGAGTGGAAAGGGCGGCACCAGAGCTTGAGTGAGGGCTATCAGCCTTAATTAGTCATGTTGCTTTCAGCAGGACTGGTTGTCTAGAGATATCTCTGTTATCTCCACTGGACAATGCACTGTAATCACACTATGAAGTCCTTATAGAATGTATGAATAAAGGCAGATATCCAAAAGGGGTTTCACAGCCACCAGTGGTTCTGCAAGTACTCTCCAAGCAGGAAGCAATTTAAGCCAAACAACAGGAAATGCTGAGAAAATAATGAGATTGGGAAATCAGTTTCTCAGTCAAACATACACATTTAACTCAAACAGGGGAAGTTTAGATTGGATAAGAGGAAGAAATTCTTTAAGGGTGGTGAGGCACTGGAATGGGTTGCCCAGGGAAGTTGTGAAAGCTCCATTGCTGGTGGTGTTCAAGACCAGGTGGGACATAGCCTTGGGTGATATGGTTCAGTGGGAGGTGTCCCTGCCCATGGCAGGGGGGTTGGAACTAAATGATCTTAAGGTCCTTTCCAACCCTAACTATTCT
>JAOEHY010034207.1:0-10829 GCA_025447955.1 Psilopsiagon aurifrons | reverse complement strand
AGTCTCCCCTCTGGCAGTTAAAGCCATTCCCCTCTCCTGTCCCTCCATCCCCTGTCCAAAGCCCCTCTCCAGGTTTCTTCTAGGCACCCTTTAGGCACTGGAAGACTGTTAATAGGGTGTCCCCGGCGAACAAGAGCAGTCATGCTAGGGGATAATTGCCCTTTAGCAGGAAAAGCACTTTTCAAAGCCATTGCCTTGCGCGCTGCTGAGGCCAGCGTCACAAATCCAGCATCAGCTCATTATCTAGCAGTATGGAAACGTAACGTGCTCTTGTGCTGCTCTGCCACCTTCTCTCTCCTGTCCTTGGCTTTTACCTCCTGTGTGCAGCTCATTCACTACCCTCCATCCAGTTACCTCTGTCATGCAGTTATCCTAATGAAGTGGGAAGCTTTGCTGCTCTTGGTAGGTTATGGTGGGAGATAGGACTGAACGGCCCTTTGGAAACATCCATTCCCAGCAGGCTGGGTGAGTGGGATGGGTCCGGGCCCCTCTGCCCAGCACTGCCACCCCTTCCCATCCCGGACTCCAGGCTGGAGGCAGTGGATTGGGGACTGGCTTCAGGGGCTGAGTCACTTCTGTTTGCCGAGTCTAAAAATGGAAACTTGCTTCTCTTTTTATGCACCACTAAAAACCAACCCAGTACGTAAAAAGGACACTCTTGTGCTGAGTTGGTTTTGAGCAAGAGCATTCCTGCAGAGATCTTCATCATACAGGCAATTATAAAATTAAGGCACTCTGGCAAAGCTGCAGGGCAGCTTTCCCCTCCGCAGGCACTGCTGTGGACAATTAGTTTGGGTGTGAGGGTGCCTGGGAGCATCTGCCTGCGTGAGGCTGCAGGGTTGGTACTTGTTTAAAGCCTTCTTTTCATTACCTTTGTGTGCGTGTGCCCTGCCTGCACATACATGAGCGTGTTCCTTGAGCTGCAGAACCTCAGAGCGTTGCCATCCTCGGTGCCTGGGAGATGCTGCTTTTTTGTGCATCTCTCCTATTTGATTGTTTCATGGGCAATGATGGGCTGGGGAAATTGCCATTCTTGAACAATCCAGTTCCTTTTTATAGGTTCCTCTGGCACTTTTCTCCTGCTGCTGTTACTATGGGTAGGCTGCTGGCTTCCTACCCCCACCATTAGTGTTTCTAGACAAAACATCTCTGTGATTCATTGGGTGCTGATAGAAGTGAAAACATAATGATTACTTAGAGGAAATGTAAATTTATGTTTGCCAACGACTTTAATTCACAGTTCTGAAATACTTATCTCCTCCCAGGCCCTTGTATGGAGCTAATGCATGACTTAGATGAGACATTAAGCAGAAGCTCTTCCCTGGGAGGGTGCTGAGGCGCTGGCACAGGGTGCCCAGAGAAGCTGTGGCTGCCCCATCCCGGCCGTGCTCAAGGCCAGGTTGGACACAGGGGCTTGGAGCACTGCTCTATGGAAGGGGTCCCTGCCCGTGGCAGGGGGAAGCCCATGGGTGATGCTTCTCAGCTGCTGCTGGTGCCATCCACATCGCTGCTGTGAAGCATTTGGGGCCGATCTGGAGGAGATGCAAACACTCAATTCCCAGCACTGCATCTCTGAGCTCACCAAATATTTTGGCCTCATCTCTGTGAGTTCTGCTGCAGGAGCAGCTCTCGGCAGGGAAGATGTATTCCCATTTCAGGGGGGTTCCAAGCGTTCAGGGTTGAGGCTGGAGGCGCTGTCACAAGATGCTCACCCCTGTCCTTTTAATTGTGTCTCTAGGTGACAAAGTCAGGGTGAGTCACAGGATTTAAATGAGCACTTTGCCACTCTCTGAGCCATCTCCGAGCAGATGCCTGCCTCCAGCAAATAAGGCAGCAGGGGTATTTCTCTTGGAGGAGCAATTTGTGGTATTAGAAAATCATATTCTCAGTGGGCCACTTTTGATGGGAATTAACCTCTTCTACTGGGAGCGAAATCCCTCAGCACCCAGTGCGATGCAGTTGAGTTTGACTTCTCATAGGGATGCAGTAGGCATGATGGATCAGCAGGGAGAACCCTCTGCCTGAGGTTAAAGCCCATGGGCAGCTTCAGAGCTGTGCGTAAGGAAGTTCTAAGAGCAGAGCAAGCAATGTGCTTTGTGCCCTCCGTGTTCCCTATTTTCCACGGTTGTCCATGACTTTGCTGTCAAATTACACAGAGCAGGGACGTTTGGGAGCAGCGTGGGATGCAGGAGGAATGCAGGAACCTGCCTGTAGCAGAGGTTCAGTTCAGTGCTGGATTGGTGCAGGAGGGAGGGATGAGATCCAGGACATGGGCACGGGACCGCTGTGTAGGGGGAGCTTCCTGGGGTCGATGAGCTGTGAAGTCCCCAAAACCCCACAGATTGCTCAGCTTTTAATTGAATGACTGTGACTGCCCCTTTATGAGTGCCCTGCCCATGGCAGGGGGTTAGAAATCAATGCTCTTAAGGTCCTTTCTAACCAACCCATTCTATGATTCTAAATGAACCCGGTGGGGTTTTATTCAGTGCCTGAGTGGTTTATGGGCAGGGTGGGAAGCACACAGCCTTGGAACACAAGGAAGTCCTTGTGCTGCTTGCTGGTTCTGGTAACTGTGCCTTGTTTCTGGTGCTGAAGCACCAACCCCATGATTACTTTTCAGTTTGTCATAGCTCCATCCTTAATCCTTTGCATCGCATGCAGAATCTCCACTGCAGGCATGTAGTTCCTTTTGTTGGCTTTTCTGCTGGATGTGGTACATGTCTGATCTGTGCCTTTGCCCCCGCCCCCTCAGAGAGAACTTGCCTTTCCAAATGTCCATCTTCACCGGGAGCATAACTTGGTTTCACAGAGTTAATGTAGTGTAATGGCCCTGTCAATGTATGTCAGAGTCCATGGGGCTGGTACTGAATGGGAACACTCTCCCATCTGCACCCAAAGAGATGGGGACACTTGTGTAAAATTCACTGCTGAAGGCTGTCTGTGACACAGACCATCCTAGCCAGGCTTGCCATCTGGATGGGCTTCACCTCAATGCAAGCCAGCTGAATGGGTAGCCTTAACTTCGCTATGTGAGCGGGGCTGCCCCAGTATGCTCCCTGGAAGTCACATCCCTGTGTTTTCCCAAAGGTCTGCTTTGGGTTGGTTTGGGGATGGAGGTTGGGATGTTCCGGTGGCTGCAGTGCTCTCTGTGCTGTAGGGTTCTCACCTCCTGTAGTTTCAAAAGCCTTTCTTGCTAGAGCTCCTTTCTCAGTAGGAATGGGAAGAGGTCCCTCAGTCCCTCAGCTCCTGATCCATACACGAATGGATGTGATGGTGAGAGGATGCTCAGCTGTCAGCTCCTTACCTCATAGCTCCATCAAGCCAGGCTCACGTTTCCAGGCTGAAGGCACGGCAGGGTCTGACCCCAGCCTCTGTCCCCCGGCGGGGATCAATACTGCTTGGCCTCGGCAGCAGCAGGAGCTTGGAACCAAAGGGGCTCCGTGCTGAGCTGAAGCCAGCCCCAGCTGTGGTGTGGAAGGGAATGGTGCCTGTTTGAACCGCACAGCTGGTGCTTGGAGCCCCTCCATTGGGGTTACGGTGCTCTGGGAGCACGCACAAGAGTTAAAGCACCAGACAAGAGTTTCTTGCTGAGGCCCTTGCCGCCGGCATGCAGCCCATGGCTCTCAGGCCTGGGGGATTGCCCAGGGAAGCTGTGGCTGCCCCATCCCGGGCAGCGTTCAGGGCTGTTGCTGTTCTGCAGCCCGGGGCAGTTGGGTTGCGATAGATGTGTTCTCACCTTGAGAGGTTCTGACGCGTTCTGGTGCCTCAGAAAAGTCACCTCATTTCAGCACCCAGCGGGCCCCCTGAGCACCCATGTGCGTAGCTGCGCATCCCTTCCTGCAGCTTCTCTGGGCTCCGAAGTCTCTGCCTTTACTCCGTGCTGCCGTGCCCTGGGGTGTCACACTGCCTCCCTTCGACTTCAGTTTATATGTGCTTTGTGTTCTTTAGTGCTGCTGGTTTAGGAGATTGCTATAAGGATGCTTCAGAAAAAATCATTAAACTCGAAGAAAAGCTTCTGATTCATCCCCTGGGGGGGGTGGGGTGCTGGCACCGATGCACTGTGTGGCCACAGAATTACCCTTCCAAGCGAGCAGATGGCTCAGGGTCAGTAAACCCCTCGGGGAAATTCACAAAGGACTTTGAGGTTCCAGTTTGCTTCATGTGTTCTCTACGTGCTGCGCAGGAGGGAGGGAAGGGACCTCTCTGGGCTGAGGCACTGCGCAGCTGAAAGCAGGTCCGGCCACTGACAGCCACACGTTTCTTGGTCCCTTTCAACAAAACCCATCTTATCTTAGCAAAAGCCATCTCATGGCAAAAACGTCAGGCAGGGGCCTTGTGCTGTCCCCCCAGCCCGGTGTGTGTTGCTCCCATGTGAGGTCTGTGGATGCTGCCATGGGGCAGCACCACTTTTGCAGGAGGAGGAGGATAGAGCATCTTTATGACCACGTTGGGTGTGAAATGCCCTGGGACCAGCTGTGGGGCACTCGCATGGCAGCAGCAGCACCCCAGAGATGGTGCCTGTGCTGGGTGAGTCAGAAGGAGCTGGGTGAAACGTGGCTTTCCTGATGTGCTGATGGGCCAGGAGGATTCAGCATGAGGGCTGGCACTGCCACAGCTGTGGGGAGGCCAAGGACATCTCTCCTCTCTCCATCCCTGGCTTGTAGCACATCACCCTGCCCGTCCCTGCCATTTTCCTTTTCCCACCCATGGGCAGAAGCATCGAAGCATGCGGAGAGCGCAGCTTTCACACCCCAGCGGATGACGTGAGCCATTAGTTTGGTGTTTATCTGAGGGGAGCTTCTGACCTTTCCCGAGCTCTCCTGTGGTAATGGATCGCGCACAGATAACTCAGAGCTCCCAGCAACGCGCTGGCTTCAACCTTGCAGCGAGGTGATAAATGGAGCAGGTGATGCAGCGGCATGGGAGGATGCAGCGGCATGGGAGGATGCAGCGGCATGGGAGGATGCAGCAGCATGGGAGGATGCAGCAGCATGGGAGGATGCAGCGTGGGGAGCAGGCTCTGCGCTGTGGGACTGGCTGGTTTGCACCTTCCTCAGGGAATAGCTGTACACAGGGAGATACCAAAGCAAGTGACTGTCACAGCAGCTCACATGGCTCCAGGGTCTGCGTGCTTTCTGAGCTGAGCCCTGAGCTCCTTTTGTTCTCTGCTTCACAGGCATCAGGCTCAACTTCATTGGAGAACCAGAGTTTCTGATTAGTGCAGCTCTTTAAATTGGAGGGATGATTCACAGTCAAGTTTGAGTGCTACCTGCAAACATGTTGTCTCAGGCTCTGAAGCACGAGATCAAGGAATGGGCAAGAGCTCAACACCCTCTTGTTAGGACAGCAGAAAGAACAAGCTGTTAGGTACAGAGCTAAAAATAATTGCAGAGCTTTGAGTCTTCCTCCTGGTTGCAGCAGGAGGATGCTCTAAGTGCTGATGGCCAAATCCATCGCTGGCACAGCTCTGACTGGCCGATGCATTAAAGCTTTGGTGACTTTCTGAAGCTTAGTTCAGATAACCACAGAGCAGTGTGGCTGCCTTCCTGGAGCCACCCTGCTTTCTAACTTGGATGAAAATGTCTTGGGGCAAACCCAAAAGGTGATGTTCCCAAAAGGGATGGCACCTTCTTTGGTAAAATTTTAACAGGGCAACTGAAAAAGGGGAGAAGTGGACAAAATAGCTGAGACTGGCCCAGCAGTGACAAACCTCTTTGTAAGTCATGTCTTGAAAGCAGGATTCATGGGGGGGGAAATGGCATGGTATAAATCACAGCCGCAAGCCTGTTTGCAGGGAGCCGTGCTCCAGCCAGGCTGAATCTGGGTTCCATCTAGTCTGAGGTGTCCCATAAGCATCTCTGCTGACGGCCTGGCTTCCTGAGCGTGGGGTGCTGGGGGGAGCCCAGACACCTCCACGCTCACTGCAGGGTCCAGTGAGCATCTTTACTCAGGCTCCTCTGCCTCGACTGCGGCTTTCTTCCCTGACAGGCTCTGATGGAGATATCTGCCTGGCTGAGGCTGCCGGCCACCTGGGGTGATGGTGATCCATTACCACACAGTTCCTTCTGCCAGCACACAAGTTTTTAGTCATCCTTTAGTTTTTCAGCAGCAGCCAAGGGAGGCTTTGTCACTGCCTGTGACCAGAGTGCACAAAGGCACAGTGGCTGAAGAGTTTGAGCTATAATAAAATGCTCACTGTATCGATCTTGGCTCAGGATTTGTTTCCCTTCTTGCATTAACTCCCCATTGATTTCTGTGATGACCTTAGAGCATATGGTCTGGATGGGCTTCTCCCTCAGCCAGCAGCATTCCCATGCCTGCATCCCACTTCCCTCCCAGCCTCACCGAACTCCAGATGGGCCAGGTCATACCAAGCACTCTGGGGTAAGCAAAGCTTTGCTTTTGTCTCCTTGGTCATCAGAGGTTTGCTGATACCTGTTAGTTGCTGTATTTAGTACAGAGGTTGGTGCTGTATGGCATTAACTTGTTACGGCTTGAGGGCTGGGTCATTATTTTAGTGCAGTTTCCCAATAAACTAGATCCAAGGGTGAGGAGTCCTGGCAGGAGTTCAAGAAGGGGCTTGGGTTTGCCCTGGAGATGCTCTGTTCCGTCACTTGGGGTGCCCCAACGAGGCTGTGTCATTGCTGCATCAAAAGAGCCTGCTGCACAAGCATGACCGGGGACAACATCTGGTTGGGGTGATGGTGCTTGTGGAAAGTCCTTTCCCTTTGTCAGGTTGGGTTCTCCAACACTGCTGCGATGAGGCAAAGCAAAACTCTTCCCATCTCTGCGAGCAACAGTGTGAGGTTGGCAACTGCCAATTGTACGTATGATGTGAAAGTGGGCTTTGTCCTTGCTCCTCTAAACTCCAGCTCTCAATGTGAAATCATTTAGTGGCACTTGTGGGGAAAAAGAACCTTCCTGTGGGTCATGGTGGGGGTTTGGCTCCTGTTTCCTGTACGGATCTGTGGCCAAAGCCCTTGGAGCTGGGCAGATGCAATGGCAGCAGTGCCTGGGTGAGTGTAGGGCCTGGGGTAGTGCTGACTGCAGTATCCGAGCTCTGCGAGCACGCGGAGCCGCTGTGTCCGGCTGCTGACACTGTACTGAGCTCCTTGGCTTTGTTTGGTCTTGCAAGTTTATTGTACTTTCTACTTGTTTAATTATTTACGAGCTTGGATGCTCTAAATGGGAAGAGGAATGGCGGCTCTCCAGCCTTCCTTTCTCCAGTGCTGCTGGATGCATTTGGTGCTTGTGATTCTCCTTTTAGTCTCCTTTGTGATTCTCCTTTTAGTCCACCCAGAGACAATTTCCTGTAAAACATTGACATCTAGTGGCTTTTCTGCTAAAGGAAACAAGAGGGAACAAAAGAGGGGCTGCAGGATGGCGGGTTGTGAGACCACTTGGGAAAGCAAATGTAAGTCCCTTCTCCTCCTTATGCAGCACCGAGGAGGTGGCAGTACCACCCTGGGGGCTCGGGGCTCCTGAGGTCCTTATCCCAGAGGATCCGCCTTCCTGGCAGGACAATTTGCTTATTGAGCACTTTGATTCTATTTACTTAGGCAGATGGCTGGTATCCTGCCAGCATACTTGCAGCATCATTGCTGAGGTCATGGTCAGATTAAAGGAGGTGCAGAAACGATGCTCAGTGGGTATGGCTTTAGTCCCACCCAGTGGTGGACGGTACAGTGTTTGATGCCACCCAGAGGGATCTCTTCATGCTGTAAGGTTGAGCTTGCAGCTTTTCCAACTGCAATGCCTGATGGGCTTCCCTGCAGCAGCAAGGGCCATTTTTCTGTTGCTCCAAAAGCCAGCACCTCCCTTTGAAATGTTTTCTCTAACAAAATGCCATAACACATCCCTTAGTATCCTGTTAGTCACTAATCTCTCCTCTCTCATTGATGCAGTTCCTATGTCAGGTGAAGGCAGGGGGTTATAATGGGATTTTCCAGGGCTTTTCCAAGACCCTCATTTCAGTGCAAGAGGGCTGGGGCTTTGGGGGACATCCCATTTATGTGGCCTGCAAAAGGAGATGTCTTGTAAGAAATGTCTTCCTCCTGGGTGTAAGTGCTGCTCTGGGGCTCGTGCTGCTGAGACCCACAGCTGCTCATTGGAGCATGAGCAGCCGTTTGCAGACTGCATAAACTTGTCAGCACTGCTCTGTTGTACAAGGAGAGGAGAAAGGCAGAGCCATCCATGCCCTGCTCGTGCTGGGGCTTATATCCTGGGAGAGATGTGGGTCGTTTTCCCAAGGTCTGGAGAAAGCATCAGTTGAGGCATAGGCAGGAGCATGGGTAGCTCAGCACCGAGCTGGTTCCTCTCCCTCAGGTTCCACTCTGTAGAGGCAAAACCTTAAGCAGACACAGATGTGTTCAGGAAGGTAAACCCCTTCCCACTCCCCCAGGCAGTTTGTTCCGCCGTCCCTCACCCTGAGGAGGGGAGCACACTGCAGCAGGGCTCCTGCAAGCCTCTTAAGTGCATCTCCAGCTTTCTGTTGATTCTGAATGTTAATGCACTGTGTGGTGGAGACACATGGGAGTAACCACTCTGCTTTCCTCTCCCTGTGGCAGGAATTTCTACTACATCACCATCCTGCGTGACCCGGTCTCCCGGTACCTGAGCGAATGGCGCCACGTCCAACGAGGAGCCACGTGGAAGGCATCCCTCCACGTGTGCGACGGCCGGTCCCCCACCACCGAGGAGCTGCCCAGCTGCTACACAGGGGATGACTGGTCGGGCTGTTCCCTGCAGGAGTTCATGGATTGCCCTTACAACCTCGCCAACAACCGCCAGGTCCGCATGCTCTCCGACCTCAGCCTGGTGGGATGCTACAACCTGTCAGTGATGCCCGAGGAGCAGAGAAACAAGGTTCTGCTGGACAGTGCCAAGGAGAACCTGAAGCGCATGGCCTTCTTCGGCCTGACGGAGTTTCAGCGCAAGACTCAGTATCTCTTTGAGAAGACTTTCAACATGAACTTCATCTCACCATTCACGCAGTACAATAGCACAAGGGCCTCCAGTGTGGAGATAGACGAGCAGACTCAGCGGCGCATCGAGGCTCTCAATTTTTTAGACATGGAATTGTACGACTATGCAAAAGACCTGTTTTTGCAGCGGTACCAGTACATGCGGCAGAAGGAGCACCAGGAAGCACGGCGGAAGCGCCAGGAGCAGCGCAAGATCCTGCGGGCCAAGCAAGCGCTCCTGAGGGAGCAGGGCGAGAACAGCTCCAGCACTGACTACATTGGGAATGTGGAGCGGTGGCGGCGGTAGTTGGGGGGCACACGCCAGGCACTGGGAATGAAGCGGAACCCACCCCAACCCGCACATGGAACGTGACACAGTGACGCTTCTCGAGAGTTCGAAGCAAAAAAGAAGGTTAAAAACGTTGCCTTTGCAGTTGCCTTTGTTGTACTGTGCGTGGAACACTGAACCTTAGTGTGTAATTGGACTGTCCTTTTTAGGTTTCGGTGGCAGGAGCCAAGCAGGCTCATCGGAAATGGTTGCTTGGACGTTTGTTTTAAAGAAAAGGGAATAAAACGAAAATCCTGACATGAGTTCTGAGTACAAAATGGGATGCTGGAAAAAGTGTGTGATGCTCGGCCAAAATCTCTCTGGAAAGCAAAGTCATTTCCTAATAGCGAGCATTTAGCATACTCTCACAATACAGTATATGAGCAAATGCTCTTCCCTTTATCTTCATTTTGTTTGAATACTGTGCTTTCAAGGGCACCGACTGCTTCTCATATTTACCAAGTTAATGAATGGACAGTGAAGGGGACAATAATGGTCTAGAGAAAATATTGACTAGTTTTCTGTATAATACTGGCTTTTAAAAGGAATAGAAGGAATTTCTCTAGTTATATAAATATTGACAATTTTAAACTTTTTCTACCTACTGCTGTTTAGAGTTTTAAGCTTGGTCTATCTCATATTAATAATGAAGACATACGTGCTTTTCTGAACTCAGTGCCAGTGTTAAAGACACTGTTCCCAGAAGCTTTCAGGGCAGTTTGATTTTACCCATTCTGGAGAAGTTACAGCATATTTTCACGTTCGTTTCATAAAGCCTCTTCCAAATTCGATTCCTGTGACAGTGTCTCATTTTAAGTCTTTCTTACCCATTAGAATACATAATGCTGAATTTCTCATTCCTTAATAATTGGTGGTATAAACTAGATGAAATTACGTTGTGGCTATTTGTGTAGTGTCTCTAAAAAGTCATAAAACTCTCTAATCCCAGCAATATTCCGAAGAGAATTGCTCAATGAGGGAAGTAGATTTACACTTGAATTGGGATTTACTTCCAGCAAATCTTTGCTACACTGGATAACAACAGGGCTTTTTCTTTTTTTCCCTGCAGTCTTCAGCCCTTCTTAGCGATGAGAGGCAAGTGATGACTAAAAATGATGGAAACCAGTTTTACCATAGCCATAATTAGACAGGGTGAGAAGGTTGCACAGGGATGCAGCAGCTTCCTACCCCGAGCAGGCTTTGCTTGGGGCACAGGGTGCAGAGCTGGAGCTGGACCCGCAGCCCTTCAGCCTCACCAAGACGGAGCGGGAGAGTAGAAGGGGCCAGAGGTGTGAGGGGCTCCTATAAATCTCTATGCAAAAAACACAAGGAAGAAAACCTCTGTGAGGCTTGTGCTCTGCATTCAGCAAGTTCAGATGTTCTGTAGTAGCCTGCAACGCTCCTCAGCTTGGCACTAAGTGGCGATCTCGGTGCAGGCACATGGGGATGGAGACACCCCAGCAGGGTGCTCCTTATCCCGACGCACACGATGCTTACAAGGCTCACTTGCACTATTGCCTTTTGCCTGTAATATCCTA
>JAOEHY010034206.1:11498-24786 GCA_025447955.1 Psilopsiagon aurifrons | reverse complement strand
GCTACAAGTAGAATTATCTGGTAGGTTTAAGTATCTGTCTCTCACACTGGCTTACAAGCCCCACAAATAATACCTAAAAAAGGCAGCCTTCTCAAGGAGGCTTGCAGTGCTTCTGTTCTTGCTTTGCTTGTTCAGTTGCATCCAGATAGTTGTGGTTTTATTAATCCATTTTAGAACAACAGTCTCTACCTCATTATACTATAAAATAAAAACATCCAGTTCATCTTGGAGGAAGCTAGTGATGATTTGGAAGAAATACAGGTTGTAAAAGTGGCTTTCTCCTTCCTGTTTAAGATAAACTATTTCAGCTTTTGTTTTGGCTGGACTTTGAGCCCGTGAATTAAAAATAAAACCAAAGAGGAAGTACAGAAAAAGGGAGGTAGGGAAGAAATGAGGGTGCTTAGTTAACTTGAGACTGCAGAATGCAGGAAGCACGTATACGTCAAGAGAACAGTTCTGCAAGGAACTGGTGGTGAGTCAGGAAGCAGTCACTGCAGCCTGTCTCCTCCCCATGTTTCAAGAGTGGTAGCTGTAAGCTGTGCATTTTCCAGTTAAACATAAAAATGGTCTCTGATAGTCATGTTGGATCACTACAATTACATGTGTTAAGTCCTAGCATACTAGTTGTGCCTTACTGAGTATCTTCAGCTGAGATCTGCTGTGTCAGTCTGCAATATTAGCCAGCTACACCCAGCTGTAACATATGATACTATACCTTGAAGTGTCTCTTTCTAATGTATGATTATGAAATACTGACAACTGCTTTTCTCCCCCTCATCTTCCCCTTCTGTCCACTAGATTCAGCAACAATGGCATTTGTGAAGAGTGGATGGCTGCTCCGGCAAAGTAAGTCAAAGTGGGCCGTTTACCTCCTTTTCTCCCCAGTGCGTCTAACATTACAGCAACTTAGTAATTCCCAGGTCTTTCTTAAACAAAGTCCCTAGCTCTATGGGTTGCTTTTTGTTCTCTTTTTTTGTTGGTTTGTTTTTTTGACCTTTAGGACACTTCACAAAAAGACCTGTCATGACAGCATTTCCATGTGACCTTTGAGGTGTACCACTAGGAAACAGGATATACCATATCTGAGGTGTCTGACTGGCATTCAGCTTCAGATGCTGCTCTGTAATTAGTGCTATATAAGTGGAGACTTGGAAACTTCACCTGACACCTTAATGTCTTCAATTAGTCATGCCCTCTCCTTGTTCTTGCAGCAAGTCAGAACTAAAGCACCAGGTTATGCACTTAAACTCAGTTGTGACTCTGAATACTAGATAAAACATGGAACCCAACTCTGTAGTGTTCTGAAGTGAGGATGTTTTAGTACAGGATTTTGCTTGGCACCTCAGAATATCTGGGGCAGCTGGGAAGGATTTATGGGTTTTGTTAGCTGTAGGACACAAATACTTCCCAATATGTGCTCTCAAAAGTGACTGTCTGATTTTAAGGTACTATTTTGCGGCGCTGGAAGAAGAACTGGTTTGACCTGTGGTCTGATGGCCGCTTAATATTCTATGATGATCAAAATCGCCATGATATAGAAGATAAAATCCACATGCGAATCCATTGCATCAACCTCAGAGTGGGGAATGAATGTCGAGGTAATAATGAACCCTTCAGGATTTGTGTATTTAGAGATTCTTCACAAGTCCAGTGCCTTCCAAGTTTACCATTTACAACACCACTGCCAAACTAAACTTGTCCAGAAAGTGTGCAGCTTTCTTGTTCTTAAAGAAACCCAGCAAACTCCCATTCCATTCACCTCCTGGAAAGCCCCAACCCAACGAACTATTAAATTCCCTTACAGACACCCAGGGCATGGTACCATCACATGACAGATTAGAGTTTGATACTTCCTTTTAAAACTCAGTGAGGACAGGGTGCCATGTATGCAGGTGGCAGGCATGCACATGAGAATGGGATATTCACATCGGCTTGTGTGTCTGATTATAATGTTAGTGGTGTAATTATAGTGCCATCTGGAGTGAAAGGCAGGAGAAGAAATGGAAACCTCAGCAGATTTTCTTCAAGTGTTGCTAATTTCACTTCTAGCATTTGTTAGTACTCCACTTGATACTGACACAAGTGTTGGAGAGTACTTATTGCTAAGAATGAATTGGTTCTACTGTAAGACAGTTGGATTTCTTAGGAATGATGTTCATAGCTACTTACTTTCAGGACTGCCTAAAGAGTAAGAACAGGTTATTTCCTTCTGTAATTTGCTCTGATGCCACAGAAGGCAGCTACAACTGGCCCTAGTTTATTTTGTCTTTTGCATAAACTATCTCCCTTCTTGTAAATGTGATGATGAAGTTCTGGTTATCGATATTTCATAACTCATCTCTTTTTTTCTGACTCAGATTTCCAGCCTCCTGAGGGGAAGCAGAGAGACTGTTTACTGCAGATTGTTTGCCGTGATGGGAAGACAGTCAACCTCTGTGCAGAGAGTGCAGATGACTGCCTGTAAGTCTGCCAGAGAATATCGGTTTTGCTGCCTCTCCTCGTTTATCTTTTTCTCTTCCTCCCTAATTATTGTTGTGCCTTCAGGCTTTCAGAGATGCAATTTAAGAAAGTTTTCAAGCAAATAAAAGCAGTCTTTCACTGACAAAACCACAGCTCTCTTAGAAGTTATCTAGCTTGTGCAAACTAACTGCAAGTTAACTCACTGAAAACACTGAAGGCTGAGGAGCAAAAGAATCTTATTCATACGGTTAATGCAAGACTTGCTGAACAGATTGTATTTTTTTTCACTTTTCCCATTCTTCAAGCAGTACATGACCCTGCATAGCTCAAGGACATCCTAGGCAGTGGTGAAAGGAAGAATACTCCATTATTGTGAGCTTTCAGCAGAGCTTGGCTCTGTATAGTTTGATAGCTTCTATCGTCAGTGTTTGCCAAGCACGCTCGGTTCCTCGAGCATGCTCCCAGCCATATGGCATAGGAGTTTCTGTGTGAAGTGTATATACCTTCTGTTCAAACTGTAATAGCGTCAAGACCCACACTTTCTAGTCAGCACAGATGCAACTGTTCAGGCAGGAGAAACAACTTCCCTGGTTCTCATCCTATTGGTTTATCCTGAGCGTGCCTGCACATTACCTACCTGTTGTGCTTGCAGTGAAGACCTTCAAAACCGCATCTCTTCCTTCTCACGTTCCTCCTCATGCCTTCTCAGCTCTGCAAAGAAAGTAATTGTTTGTCAGGCTTGATGTAACATCTTTCTGCATTCATTTTAGTATCACTGGGCTTTGACCTATGCAATGGCTTAAACTGTGTTCCTGCAGTACCTCTAGTTGCTAAACTTTTTTAATAGTCCTAAAAATAAGAAGTGGTATTAATTTTTATCAGTGTTCCACTAAACAATGGGCTTGTTTTTGCAGGGCATGGAAAATTGCTCTCCAGGATGCCAGGACAAACCCAGTAAGTGCACTGGCTAGACTTTATACTGGCAGAGAAGCAGCACATTGGTGTTACGTGGGGTTCAGCAGTTTGCTTCTAAAATCATGTTCCATCCCTCTCTGCTACAGAAAAACAGGGTCATGAGCACGATGGCTTGTGGGTGGGGAGAAGAATGATCTGGATCATAAGCACATGTCATCCTTTCAGCCAAGCGAAGGCACATACGTGCTGGGTGGAAGTGCATGACTTCAGGGAATGATCTGCGTGCGTGGAAGTGAATGTTTGGGAAGCTGGTCTGTATGGGAAGTGGCACTGAAGCTGTGGGCAAGAAGTAAATCTGCAACCACTAAAAATGCACTTTCCACTCCTCGCGTTTGTTGCCTACCATGTATAGTGCTAAAGGAAGCTTACTGCAAAGAAGCTGTTTGTTAGTGTAGATCCATTACATTGTGAGATGCTTCTTGGTGGAGAGTAGGGGAGTGTAAGGAGTGCAGGTATGCTGAGGAGTACATTACCTCTGCATTGGCATGCTAGCTGTGGAGAGTGAACAAGTCAGTTATCATAAAATTCTGTGAGTCCTGGAGTTCTCTGCAGAGCTCAGTCTTTGGGGGCCACATCCCTCCACCTGTGGGTATTGTTTTTTTTCCTCCAAACTGCCTTCTTGAGTGCTCTTCAGCACTAGCTTTCCTTATATGGCTAGACTAAACCAGCCTGAGATGTTCCTGTTTCATGGGGAAATGCTGGCTTTTAAAGAAGTTTGTATCAGTTTTTGATGGGTCACATTAACATCGCCACTGTACTGA
Organism: Psilopsiagon aurifrons; assembly: GCA_025447955.1. NCBI lineage: Eukaryota > Metazoa > Chordata > Aves > Psittaciformes > Psittacidae > Psilopsiagon > Psilopsiagon aurifrons. The sequence continues at coordinate 20,590 of JAOEHY010034206.1, read as the reverse complement.
GGCATCTGTCTTATAACTAAGACGTGTAGATAAACAAAGCAAATGCTTGTCATAGTTTTGACTGCCCTGGACTGAAGTGCCTCTGACTGCAGCTGTGTCATGCTGCTTCATGGTGTTAAATGAGAAGTGAAAGAATTGTCTTCATGCAGGGAATACAACACTTACGGTCTGTCTGCTATAGCTTTGGGGGCTTTATCTTGCTTATGTGGGAGATGGTGACTCTTGCTTTTAGGAGTTAGGAACTGCTGGGTTTCATGTCTTTTGACACTTGGCTGCCAGCCCTGATAGGATGGCATTCAAACCTTGCCAGTGCCTCACCTTTGTCAGCCAGGGCAGACCCCTGCTATTGAAAGTAGGGCAGGTAGCTCTGTGCACAAGTAGTATCATAAATTGGCACTTTCCAAAGCAAGTACAGATTCCAACAAGGACTTGAAGTAATCGGGTAACTGGGTTTGAGTGCATCTGTAGATGTCTGACACAGCTTTCAAAAATACCGAGCACCCAGCAGTGCCTTTACTGGGATAGGAGGGTGAGCACCCGAGCTTTGAGAGCTACGTCATTTACAGATGTTTGCAGGCTGGTGTCACATGCCTGTACAGAGTTCCCTGTCTTAGAACAGAATACAGATGTACTGCTGGACACTTTCTCAGGTTGTGGAAATACCTGCCTCTTCAAATGGTGATTTCAAGTGTGTTTCAAGCAATATCCAGTGTAAGACTGACCCAGGATATAGACATACTATGCCCTCAAGTCTTTCTAAAGTCCAGGTACAAGAGACAGTAGGAACATTCACTTGTAAATGAAAAAAAGAGACCTGTTTTTTTCCTTGGAATAGGGCACTAAGAGCATCACTGTATATTTCTGATACTGTATGCAAGAATACAAGGCTACTATAACAAACCTTAATTGTCTTTGAGAGTAAGTTATCACCTTTGCCTGATAGCTTCCTTCAAAAAGGACCAGAATTACAGGTGTCATTTGCAATGTAGTTCCCTAAAAACAGTCAAGCCTCCAATCCTTACAGTTATACCTCTCTTGCTGTATTTTTTTTAGCCTTCTCACAGCCAGGACAAGAGGCGACCAAGAACTGTGACTATGTTCTGCTATAACATTCAGGTGCCACTTCTGGCTACTGCATCTGTGCTCTTATCTGCTCTTGCAGAACTTGGTGATACCACTCTAGAGCACAGGGAAGCAGCTAGCTTACTCGTGAAAACTTGTTTATCTGAAAACAGAGGATGAACAAGAGGGTAGTTTCTAAAACTGAGGCTATGAAATGATGGAAGGAGTCAGAGTGCTTGCATGTAAATGCATGCGTGTGTGTGCACACAGAGGTAAGAGATTTTACAGCTCCATCCTGCGATTGATGTGACATTTGTATTCTCCCAGGTCTGCTGTCCAAATAGTTTCTTTCTGAAGTGCTTTATAAGATATTCACAGTATGTCTGAAGATTACTCTTTCTTTGGGGTCATTCAGTTTTAATCCTTGCGCTGCTCTAACTGGGTGTCTGTAGGAAAAGGTGGTAACTGCAACCTTTCCATGGTGTTTAGGGCTACGTGGGATCTGACGTGATGTATGATGAGACAGCCATTTCCTCAGCCCCTCCTCCCTACACAGCTTATGCCACACCATCACCTGAGGTAAGAGTTTCAGTCAGGAAGCATTAAACATTTAGTCCTTCAAGCACTCAAACTGCACTCCTGGATATAACTGTGTGTTCCACAGTTATATCCAGCTTTGAGATTTGTACAATAGGAGAGACAGTAAGGCACTAACAATCTATTGTCAGTCTTTGAGATGGATTTCCTTTGAAGGGGACGAGGCAGGTTTGGTTGGGAAGTATATGAAGGATGGCTGCCTAGAGAACTTGGAAAATATAGCTTCTTAGAGACAGGACATGAGTTATTTAGCTGATCTTCAAAGATACTGGCTTTTAACATAAGGAGGTGTGACTATGCTTTCACATTGTGTAAGAAGTGAAAGGATACAAAATAAGGAGTTTTAAAAATAGGATTTAATGACTGGAGCTGTCACATTTAACACATAAGGATTTTGTTGTATCCAAGATGTCATAGCAACACAATAGCTAGCTCCTGGATGCACCCTTCTTTTGCAGTGGAGAAGGAGCAGCATTGGGGCTGAACCTATATATACATTGTGCATTTCAGGATGTTCTGAGCAATGTGCAGTGAAGCACAAAGGGACAGTTTGGGGTGATATTACTTGTTGCATTACAGTTGTACTGCTCCAGCCCCTCGCTGTTAGAAATGGTTGTTAAGAACTAGATGTGCTGCTGGGAGCTGTGTCAGGGTTAGTGGTGGGCCTCCTCTTTTGGAGAACAAAATAGCTTCCAAAACATACAGCTACAGGGTATTTGTCCTGAACCTGACATTCACTTGCAGTGTGATAGGGACAAGTTGGCTGGATTTTCGTAGGCTCATCTGCTGCCTGCCTCATACTTCTGAGCCCTTACTGGCATGAGGGCAGAGAGGAGAAGCTGGTAAGGCTGCTGTGGCTTTTCCTGATGATCCAGAACCTGCCTCTACCATTCAGCATCCAGGAAGGGAAAAGAGTAAATGCTGCTAAAGAGCACTTATTTTTTCAAGCAGCCGTTCTGAATCGTTTCCAGAGAGTAGATAGATTATATCAGTATACACTGGGTATCCTATTTGAAGTTTGACTGCATTAAAAATGAGGGAGAATTGAACAAAGTGCTTAATTGGGTACAAAGCATATGGTTGTAATGGACATTCTTAATTTCACCAGGTTTATGGCTATGGCTATGATCAGTACAATGGTGCTTATCCACCTCCTGGTCCTCAAGTCTTCTATGCCTCCAATGGACAAGCTTATGCTGTTCCCTACCAGTATCCATACCAAGGTAATCAGTATCAACCATATCTTTTATGTTTCTGTCGAAGCTATTTCAGTTAGTATTTCTGTCTTGAATTCTATTAATCACCATCCTTTACCACCCACCACTCCTGCACAACAGAGTGATGGAAAGAAACCTGACATGCAGCTAGAACCAATACCCCTTACCCTTTCACAACAAAGCAAGTGCAGTGAAATTTGTATTAAGTGATTTAACTGTCCTAGTGTGATCCCAACATAAGCTACGATCCCACTATGATCCCAACTTAAGTTACTTCTTAAACTCTTTGAAGCACACACAACTCTAAACTACAGCAGGCAGCATGTTTTCAAAAGAAGGAGAGAAGAGCCAGAACAAGATTGATTTATTACTCCATATGGGGCATTGATGGAGATTTTCATTCATCTGTCCTCTTATACCTAGCTTAATTATTTCAACACTAATGTTCAGCTGCAGCCTCAGAATTAAGTGCAAGTTTCAAAGGTAAATACACTTCCAAAGCATGCTTGTAACTGGTTCCTTCCCCACATGCTGGCATCATCAGTGGGAGCAAGAAGGTGAAATAGTGGGCCTGTTTTGAAATTGCAGCACATGGTATTAAGATAAACATTTCTCTTGCCCTCCTCCTGACAATCTCGTATCACCTAGGACCTTATGGCCAGCCCCCTGCAAACCATGTCATCATTCGAGAGCGTTACCGTGACAGCGATGGAGATCTTGCACTGGGTATGCTGGCTGGAGCAGCGACTGGAATGGCTCTGGGATCATTATTCTGGGTCTTCTAGATTACCCGTTCCTTATCTTTGTAGTTCCAAAACCCTTTATTGTGTGCAATAATATACTGGCAATGTCGTTTACTGTTAAACTTTCAGAAATGCAATAGTTACTTTTCAGTAGTGACATCCTAATAACTGATTCTTAATTGTCTTAAGGAGAGGTTAAAGGCACCATTTAGTTAAGTGGTAGGAGATGGCATTTGCTGCTCTTGAATTCTGTTCCGATGGCTGGAGTTACAAGGATTTACGAGGATCAGTATGAGCACTAATGAAACATGGTAGCAGTCAGTAGCTTTATGAACAGACTGTTACTGTAAGCACGGTGAAAAAGTGATTTTGGGGGGGATCTAAAATCTGGTCCAAATAGGAGGTTTAAAGGAACCCTGTATTAACATGTATGTACTGCTGGCTCTAAACATTCCCTGGACAAACACACAGCTCAGCAGAAACTCCTTGGCATTAGGTAGCCTACCATGCTTGAGGATTTTTGTTATCAAACTTGCCTGCAGACGGTACTGTATTTTCTTAGCTGGAGTCGTGTACTTGACTCTCACCCCATTCCAGTGTGGTTGTTTTTGAGAAAGTATAAGCAAACCACTATGAAGTGGCAGCACTCCTCATTTCTTTCATTCTCCCAGAAAGGTGAATGCCCAGTAGCAAGGAAGACCAGCGTTTGTTCTTTCACCTCCCTATTTATCCTGAATCACTCTTCTCCGGTCAGTTGGAAGTAATGGCTTTGAAAGTGGTCTTTCTTGTCTGTAGAACAGTCACCTCAGACACTGTACCAAACGCATAGCAAGGAAGAGATCACTGTCCGCTGTACTGGTATTGTTCTGCAGTCTGCAGGAGAACTATCGTGAACAACCCTTGCCCTGTGAACCTATAAGAACCCCTTCGCAGGCAGTAATAGTCAAGAGGGGAGAGACAAACAGCACAAGCAGACCTTGCACACAGGCACTTTGATATCAGCTGCCTTGCCGAGGCTAGAACACAATGTCTGCCTCTTAGCCTCCAAGGTCTACCAAACGAGGTTCACTGTCTGCAACTAGTTTTGAGCACAGCTCAGCCTGGGTTTGTTCTATGCACACTCTCCCCTCACATTCAGCAGGTCTTGTCTTCCCTCCATAACTTGTTAAGGAAAACACTCCAAGGAACCTGGCTGGCTTTGCTTGTTTGACTGGTTCTTCACACAATGTGCTCCTGCAAGCTGCTGCGCTATGGAGTGTATCCTGGAGTGCAACTGTTATGTATGTTATGTGGCCTATTACCTGATCCTATTATAATCCATGCTGAGCTGCGCTTGGCAGGGAAAAGAAAGCTCTGAAGAAATGCATGTGCTTTCTTATTCAGGTAAAAGAGGCAGGGGTGCCTAAATGAGTTGTTTATAGTAAGAGGACTTATTTTTATACTTCCATTTTCAGCTTCCTGTATTCATTCTTATTCATTCTGGTTTAATATGTTAAGTCTTTCTTATGCTTTCAGAAATTGGTTAATTTCCTTAAGGTTCATGGAGTTTCAGGTATGTCAGGAAAGCTGAAAATAGATGAGAACTTTCACCCATATAAATTTAGATCAAGCCTCAAGCTTTCCCATTTCATCCAGAAGCTGTCTTGGGTCTATCCTGTGTATTAAAGCAATGGAAGTCTTGGACAAGAGTTTGGGTAGCAGCCAGGGGAAGCACTAAGCTTTCATGACTCTTAGGACAAACTCAACAAACTGAAATCATCGGAAGTAAACAGACAGATGTAATCTTGGCTGAATTAGTAAGAGTGGGCCTAATACAGGGAATGTAAATGTCTCACAAGATACTGGCTCAGAGCTGTATGCTAATACGCATGCATGTCCTTTCACTGATTAATACAAGCTGCATATGTTCTGCCAGCAGTATGTACTGAAAGGACTTGGAGGTTCAAAAGAGGACTAAAGTGAAAGTTTCCTATTGCTAGTCCAAACCACAGGAAATTGGAGTACACTACTGAAGTTCTCTGAGAGGTCTGGTACCCTGGAGATCAGAAAGGGACTGTGACTGTCTGGAACTTAAGTGAACATTTCAACCCTTTTTAAACCTTGAGATAACCCTGAAGCTGATTACAGGACTACACTGCTGTTTAGTTTGCGCTTTGCAATGTAACTAGTTCTTCAGAATGCCTTCATGTCCTCTTGTTCCTCTGTGATATTTAGCTTGTAAGGGGGGGAGAGAGAATAAAACAACTGAACAACATTGTGATTTCTTTTGAATTTCATAGTAATTGTGAGAGAATAGATCAAAGTGAATCAGCTAGTCATTTATTTTAAGCTCAAAGTTTTATTGTTTGGGTTTATGGGGGTTTGTTTTGGTTTTGGTTTTTTGTTTCTGGAACAGCTGTTGATCACAGCAGAGGAACACTGAGTCTCTTGCTCTCTCAGGAGGTAACTGCATCTGTATCCCCAGTTTCTTCCAGTGAAGTACATAAGATAAAGACTGTTGATTGCAAAACATTCCTGTGTTGAATTCAAAGCAAGAATTGATCTTTTTAAAAATTCAGATTGAAGTAAGTCTCCTTTAAAAAAGAACCTTACCCCTTCTCCAGGGGAAAAAGGTAACAAATTGAAGCTGAAGTTTCTAGTTCCATCTTAGTAACAATAGGCTCCTTTTCTACAAAAATTATGCGCTACTGTTGTATCCTGCTAGCACCGGTATTTAGAAGCTAGAAAGCAAGTCCACAAAACTCTGCTAGAGCATTATAATCAAGGGAGAAGTCTTACTGTAGGTACTTGCAGCCTTTCTGACCTCACTGCAGAAACAGAAGTGGAAATGTCTTGATGCACAAAGCAGCAGCATGGGGATGGCCACTTGCATTCACTGTTTGTTAAAACTCACAGACTTGTTTCCTGAAACATGGCCATACTTTTTGTTGCTCAGGAATGGAGTGGAGGTTGGACATATGTAGAATAATGTCTGGCTAGATACATAGTCATTTACTCAGTAGCCTTTCTCTGCTTTGTCCAGAACTTTATGTATCTGCAGCTGGTGTAGATGGTGGTATGAGCTGAAGGAACAGGGCCACTGGATTCTGGGGCTTGGAGGGACTGCTGTGCCAGCTTCTGCAGGTGATACCACACTGATAGGAAGAGGCAGTGCTGCAAGATCATTTTCAAAGAGGATTAAATGACAGTCCTAAACAGGTCTTTGTTTCTGAATGGTGCTATTCATGATGCTGTGATTCCAGTAAATACCTGCATAGCACCGAAACACGTTTTCCTGCCTGGGGCCCAATACTTGACCTCCCTAAAGCTATGGGAGGTCTACAGCCACTACTACAGTGCCACTGTTCCTTGCAGTGTACACTGTCAGTTAAAGATGACTAATACCACTGTATAGCAGTTACAGTCCATTCAGAATTACAGAGCTCACGAGTCTGTGTTCACTGTGACTATGTACTTTTGAATTCTCAGTTATGGCCAGAGCCAGGCTTCCACAGACTGGAATACAAATGCTCAGCCTTCTAATAAATCCAACCACATGAAAGAGGTGAACCAGCTCCCCTCCCAAATTCTTAGTTACATGTGGAGACATGGCTATTGGCTTTTTTTGCTTGAACATGGGGAGCTAGGGAACCAGCTTTTTCTAGTGAGTGGATAAAGGCTTAGGAACTAGAGAGGAGGTGGTGGGAAGTATTTATGTACAGAGCAACTGCACTGACGTTTGGACAAGGTACATCTTTTTTAATGCTGAAGCACATTCTGAGCTGCACCTAGATGGAACTGCCCTAAATATCACAGAACACTGGCTTCATTTTGTTCTTCAATGGAGATTCAGTAGGTGATGGAGCCACCTAAGTTGAGTAATGGAGAAGATTCACACCCATCTTCCTCAGATGTGTTTGTGGCTTTTCCTCATGATATGACTAAGATCTGTGTAAGTCATGGAGAGTAGCATGCAGCAAATGCTGCCCCTGCCCCAGTCCTTTAAGTTCTTGTGCACTCTCTATCTTAACTGCTGTTTTTACTACATGTCCTTATTCTCATTATTAATTTATAGCAAAATACCCTTAGCAATAAAATTCTTAAATTTCAGATTGTTTTCCTCTGACATGTTTACCAGCCTGTGTTCAACATTTCTCAGTTATCTGTAGCTGGGTGTATGTTTTCAAACATGTAGTCAGCTGACAAGAAGATTCCTTTGCAAGGAAAGAGTGCCATGATGAATTCTGTGCACCTCCAGCCTTTCCTAAGCGATTACAAGGGTGACTTCATTTGGTAGAAAAATGAACTGAGACAACTGCCACTGCTGGCAGTTACAGCTCAGGCTGACATACCTCAGTCATCCCCGCTACCATTTATTAAAGATGATGTTACATCTGTGAAAGCAGCAGAGTGACTCTGCACTAACACCACTACAGCAAGATAAGAATTAAGGCCTATTTCTTTTTTAATGGAGTTGAAGGCTTTGATTCAGAAATGCTTAATCATGGATATATGCAACGCTGATCCAGATTTACCATTAGGCACTGTGTTATCAAATCAACAGATTTGTACTACTCAGTATTACAGTAAGCAGCTTGGAGCACAGATGTTGCTCTGGGTAAAATGCTCCTGGTTGCTGTATGCTATTTCCCATTTATGAGTTCCTTCAGTGGAGTTGGGTACAATCAACACGTTTGCTTAGACAAAGACACTGAAAGATCCCAACTAGCTCTGCCACCGAAAGGTGGACTATCTCGAACATTTGCTGGGAATTAAAGTTATTTGTCAGAAGGACCACAGGACATTTTGTAAACCATTATCCTTGCTTTATGCACATTTTGTTTTCCTGTTGAGGGCTGGTGGGTTATTTTAGCCGCCAATCTGGGGAAGGGATGAAAACAAAACTGCTATTTCAACCAATCAGTTAATGTAGGAGTACTTGTCGCTCTTCTCCCCAGCATGCTATGTTTGTGATGCTCGTTTTATCAGTCATCTGTTCCCTGTGATGGGTTTACTAGGCTAAGCAGACTGTTATGTACTCTTAAACCTGCCCACCTGAGAGCTCACCTTCACTAAAATTTCTGCATCGCAGCAATTCAGGGAACTAAATTTGCTGTGCAAGGCTTAGCAGTTCCATACCTTCCTGTACTGCCACGCTCCTGAGCTGGCAACAGCTTGGAGAAGAAGCTTTCCTTCTAACTGCAGAGGGATGGGGCAGCCACAGCTTCTCTGGGCACCCTGTGCCAGCGCCTCAGGGAAGGGCGACAGTGACCCAAAACGATGACCGACGAGCACCCAAAGCCTTCAGGGACAACGAGGAGCTCACGCGGTGTTGCCCGCGGAGCTGCACCCGCCCTGCGCCAGCAGCAAGCGTGCGCTCCGGGCAGGGAAGGCCATGTCCAGGTTACCCGCGGCGGGCGGGATTTCAGCCCCGGCCCGGCCCGGCCCGGCCCGGCCCTCCGCTCACGGCACAACGGCTGCCCCCGTGCGCGCC
>JAOEHY010034206.1:0-10084 GCA_025447955.1 Psilopsiagon aurifrons | reverse complement strand
TCCACGCAGCCTTCTCTTCTCCAGGCTGAACAGCCCCAACTTTCTCATCCTATCTTCATACGGGAGGTGCTCCAGTTTCCCTGGTCATCCTCATGGCCCTCCTTAGGACTTGTTCCAACACTTCTCCTGTTCCCAAATGAGGGACAATAACACAAAAGAAGCAGACAACTTCATGAAAAGCTGTAAGCTGTTCCATTCAGCGCATGCACTGAGGATACAGGGATATCAGTCTTGGCTGAGAGTTTAGACACCTTTGAGATCGTAAACAACAACATTTAACAGTGTTTAAATAAGAAACAGCCTAGAATACAGAGGGCAAGAGCTGGGGTAATTCAAGGGAAGGAAAGGAATCCAAGGAAAGGCCATGCATGATAACAAAGACTCTAAATACACGAACTGGATGTCTGGATCATGAATCTTTTCAGACTGTACTTTTACATTTATTTGCTTTTGCAATGACTGGCTGACAAAGAAGGGGGAAACAGAGAATACTTGGTCTTTAACTACCCTGAAAGATACTGAAGGCAACCATTTCACTACCTGAAATTTCTCCTGATGTGGAGGTTCAATACAATGCCACGTGCCATCCCTTTGCATAGGTATGAATTAAGGCAGTTCAGCAGGGGCCTGAAGAAAACACATCCAGGTAAAATCCCTCTAGAACAAATCCTAGTACCAATTTCTCAATTGGGTGCTCAACACCACAAAACATTTCCACACTCCTCCATCTGCAAATCTCCCAGTCCAGGGAAGTGATGTGCACATGGACTTTCCAGGCAGATTCTGAACAACGGCCCTTTGTACATCTTCCTGACTAAATCTAGGTAGTGTTTCCTATCTTAGATTTGGATGGCTGAGAAACAATCACAAAAGTAACCCTGGCTTCTTCTGCTCCTCCATAGTTTTCTCTGAAAGATGTTCAATCAATCCCTCTGCATTGCTTTTTCCTCATAACTTTCTTTAAAGATGATTCTCAAAGTTCACACTGCAGCATCCTGCTGAGTTAAGAAAGCAAAACTGTTCACTTACAGGCCAGAAGAATCCTCTTCAGTCAATCAATAGCTATATTTCTGACTGGTTTAAAACAATTGTTTCAGATGTCACTATCCAAACAGCTTTTTTCCTGATCAATATCTCTGACAGCTCCTATCTAAACTGATCATTTCCACTGCTCAGTTCAGATAACCAATCAGTGTAACTAATAGCTGTTAAAGCTATACACGATCAGGATGTGTTTTCCTTATGTAATTCCAATAGAAAACGTCACATAAATTCAACCCTTTCACAACACAACTACTTTCAGTGATAGGCATATGTGAACTGAGTGGAACAAACATTTTTTGGTGCTTTCTTTGTCCTCACACATAAAAGAAAACCAGAAATAGTTCCATTATTCCACCTCTGTCAGTGCGCCGGCCTAATAGCCAGTGTGCTTAAACTTTAGGCACGGAAGTAACTGCACTGACATGAATGGGCTGCACACGGCATCTTCAAGCGCTTGTATTGTTGGATAAGCCAGCAGTTTTGTAAAAGGCAAAGAGAACAAATTAGTTATTTGGGGAAGTGGGGGAACCCTTTAAACTTGAAGGACTTGTCTGTAACGTGATGCAAGAAAACAGGCCAAAATCTGCCGCAATGTAAATGAGCAGTACACTAATGAATCTACATGCCAGCTTGCACCCTGGGCTTACAGCTAAGGAAGGCTCTCAAAGATCCATTTTAAGTAAAGGATATGTCTGTACTGTAAACAAAACAGTCTGCTTCTCCCTTCACAGAAGTATTACCAAATGCTTCAGAAGTGACCCCAATCTAGCATTTTGCAGAGGCATCTACAGACTCCTTCATGCATGGAATCGCCTACAGATGTTGCAGCACACTGCATTGTATTGTAGTGGCAGATGGGGAAAATGAGCTCAGAGCTGTGTTTGATTGTTTCTCTCAAAGATAGTAAGGCACTGTGGGCAGGGAGGCGAGATCACAGTTTTGACCAAATCCTAGTAAACCTGAGTTAATGAGACGTGGTGAGGCAATTCCAGGGAAGGAAAGTTTCCTGTCCTGTGCTGGACTGATGGTGAGGTCCTGAATATTGCTGGTATAAGCAGTTGCAAGTGGACCTCACTGCAGATGAAAGCCTACTTTCAGTGAAAAACCTGACTGACATTATATTCAGACCAGAGCTAACCCCTGCTCTTCTCTGTGTGAAGGTTTCAAAGCACAGCTCTCATAAAGACCTTGCCTGTATGTCCAAACAGGATCTCACTGACAATGCAGTATAGCAATTCCCTTCTTCTTCCCCCACCCCAAAACTGGAAACATCAGTGTCCAGTACAAAGTAGGCAAAGTTGAGATTTTATGAGTATTTCATGCTGGAAAACTCCTATTCTGACCAGCTCCTCTGAAAGCATTCTCCAGAAGGCAGGTGTTTCACACAGGGCAGGTCCTCGCTCCCCCAGCTAAGCCTACCTTCTAATTATCCAGCAAGCCTTTTGCCCTAAAGGGATAACTGTAACACCAACTGGCAAATACACAGGCATCAGTTCACTGATGCCCCCGTCACATCTCCAGTTCTGCTCCTCTCCGTGCAGTGGGAGGCCAGGCATCAGCAGGGGGTCTCACAGGAACATTTGAGTTTGATGAACTCCTGAGGCAAGGTTGAATGAAAACCTTCATTTCCATCCTACATCTCATCTCTTTTTGTATCATATTCCTCTAATTAAGCAGTTGTCCTCAGTGCATCAGGTGCAAACCATTTGAACACAGCTTCAGACTGAGTTTATGATCATCATTTATATCCAAAAGCCACCTACTGAGTGACCTGCCAAGGCTAACTGGATTACAGTATGGTGGGCACATACGTGAAAGACAGCAAACGGCACTGCAGCCAGCTAGGCACTACCACCAGGACTACGGAAGAGGGAGCAATTTTAGTTCTCCATCAGGGTCAGTGTTAATCAGACTACTGTTTGTATAAAGAGGCTCATTTTCCACCCTGAAGAAAACAGAGACAGGAGCAGTCCCAAAGCTTGATGGAGTTCATATCTGAGTCAGTCACTACGCGGGCGAGCAAGTTCTGCAGCTGTAGCTGAAGTGCTGGCTCAAACCCCTGACCCATGCACCTTATAGCAGTTGTGAATTATTTTCCAGCTACCTGACACATTTTGTTACTCTTCTGCATCCTGCTGTCTACAGAGTTTCTCTTTATAGTGGAATTTTCTACCTATCCCACATGAAAATTCAGGTAGTTAATACAGCAAATTAATTCTGTAAATTAAGTAATTATTCTGTAAATTAAGTAATTCTGTTAAGTAATTATTTAATAAAATTATTTAATTTGTAATAATATTAACAATTATTATATATATTCTTATTTAAGTACTGTGGGTTTCTTTCTCAGGGATTGTCTTAGTATTTGTTCCCTGCATCCACAATTTGGTCCTATTTCTGTGATCATCCGAGCCTTATACTACTGCATTGTGAATAGCTCCAAGTTCTTCACTCCATACAGAAGCAACTGCATTGGTATGCTACCACAGTCTGCAAAAGTGCAATTACATCAACCATTAAAACCGAGAAGGGAAATGGAGAACAATGCTTTACATTAAGTGATACCAATTACACAGTAAGTACCTGATGCTAGGAAAAGTGACTGTTATATTTATGTACATACATAGCTAACAGATTGACCAAGATCTTGCCCCTTCCTTATCTGTTAGGCTCTTACCATTCCAGGAAATGAGAGTTTACCTCCATGGGTGATCTCATAAGCCAGGAAATGCAGATTTCAAACTTAAGATTGCTGACAAGCCTCTTTGAATAAGAGCAGAGCACTGAGTTATGTTAAAGATAATGCTCCAATTCTGTGCCTGCACTGAACCACTGCCTTTCAAGTGAGTCACACAAGGCACCTCTGGAGATCAGCTAGTACAACGTCCTGCTCAAAGCACAGTCACCTACAGGAGGTTCTTCAGGACTGCAGCCAGTCAGGTTCTGAATCTCTTTATGGATGGAGACTCCACAACTTCTCTGGGCAACCTGTTCCAGGATTTGACCCCCCTCACAGTAAAAGAGTTCTCTTACATTTAAATAGAATGTTTGCAATTTCAGTCTGTGTCCATTGCCTCTTGTCCTTTCACTGATGACAGCTGAGAAACATCTGGCTCAATAGTCTTTACTCATCCCATTAGGACTTTAAACACATTGATAAAACCTTTCCTGAGCCTTCTTTTTCACAAGCTGAACAATCTGAGCTCTCTCAGCCTCTTCTGAGAGATGCTCCAAGCCCTTTGCTGAACTCACTCCTGCAAGTCCATGCCTTTCTTGTACTGTGAAGACCAGCTCTGGACCCAGCATTCCAGATGTGGGGAGTGGCTTCACCGGTGTTTAGTAGAGGGGAAGGACCCCTTCCCTCAGCCTGCTGGCAGCACTCCTCCTAATGCAGCCCCCGATGCTGTTGGCCACCTCTGCCTCCATACACTGGTGGCTTCTGCTCAACTTAGTGTCCTTTTCTGCCGAGCTGCTTCCCAGACCCCGGCGTGTACTGGAAGGTAAGGTTATTCCTCTTCAGGGGCAGGACTCAGCATTTCCCTTTGCTTAATACCATGAAGTCCCTGTTACTCCAGCCAGTCAAAGTCCCTGTGAAGTGACAGCTCTCCCCTTGTCCACCATAGTCAGGCTATCAAGTTGGCCAGGCATGGTTACCCCTGGTTTTGGGTGCATCCCATCAGGTTCCAAGGACCTGCATCTGTCCAGCTCATTTAAATGCACTCTAGCTTCAATCTCCTCTACCAAGGACAGATCTTTGCTCCAGAAGCTTTCTTCAGCACATTAGGTACCACTCTGGGTGTTAGAAATTAAATTCTCTGTAAGACACAGAATTTAGGTACAGATTCTACCCATTAAACGACTGTATTCATCCAGTGGACATGGACTGTTTAACCACTGACTTGCTTACATTCTGGTTTTTAAAAAGGTTTCCATGAGGACAATTACATGAGCTCTTCTTCGTTTAAGTCTCCCCTTCTGTAAAGCAGAGTTATTATCCCTTTATTTCAGCTTAACAGTGCAATTTAAAATGAAACACGCTGAGCTTCTCAGCTAGTGGTACTAGTGATGCTGAGCATCACAGCAAATTGCTAGCTGTAACACCAGAACCTTGCCAGGGCAGCACCGTGCTGCTAAAGAGAAGTGGTCTGTTGTGGATACACACTTCTCTGTTGTGTTAAGTGCTCATTTTCTCACCACAAAAGCTAAGTCTCTTCCTTCCAATTACAGGTTTAGTCTTTGGACAGACTACTCAAACACAAGAGACAGGCAGTGCCCCCAGAAGCAGGCTTCAAGGCATGGGAAGCCTCTCTCTGCTACTTCTTACCCACCTCCTCCTTCCAAGGCCTGTCACAAAACCCTCCCTGCGCATCTCTTCCTTAAGCCCTCTGCCAAGTCAGGTCTAAATGTCCACTTCTGTAAGAGTTAAGCCATTATGTTCTACCACCAATCTGGAGAAGCTGAGGTGCCTGTGTTACATCAGTGACAATGGCACTTAGATGTGACAACGGCATTTACCAGTGCAACAGAATTACAGCCCCAGTGCAGACTGAGTTGTTTGTAACCCTGGCCCTGTTTTACTTTGTGCAGTAAATGAAAACAAATGGCTTCCAAAGACAAGTAATGCATTCTGGCAATATTTTAGGCCAGCGATAATTCAGCACAGCTATAAAGGCCTCCAGACTACATGGAGTCCTCAGATTTTAAGTACTGGTGGTCTGCTATCAAACCTCCAGAGCTTTAACTCATCTTTCTTTCCAAATGATACTGTAGGGGCTGGATTAGTCCCTCACAGCAGGGATTGAAGCAGTACAGACAACTGATGTTATAAGAGGCATAGCTAGAGGGCAGGGACTTTCCAATGCCACTCTGCTTGACCTGTATCAGCTCAGTGCCACTTTCCCAGGCCCTACTCCATTCTAAGAGTTGACAAGCAATGCAAAAGTTAACAGCATCCCCTCCCCATAGCCCTCCTACAAGACAAATCTTGTTTATTCTGCTGTTCTTCAAGACCACTGGGTATATGAGTTTGATAGGGAGGTTTTCAATCCTTTTCTCTGAAGATGATCTGAAGCAGAAAGATGGTTCAAAGAAAAACAGAAGCTTAGATGCTCTGTTGGTTGCATGCCCAGAGTTGGGATATTCCTGTACCTAGGCCAGCAAGTGTTTGTGTCACTGTCAGCAAGCTTTCTGCAAATTGCTGTGCAACTAGTCAATGTTGCAGGGATGTGAAGCACAAGGAACAGCTTGGCATTCGGGTTTGCAGTCATGATTATGCTGGTTCTTTATAAGACGGAGCAGGCTTTCAAACCAGAGCTACAGTCCTGCTCCGCAAGCCTCTACCTTAAATACAGCATGGGCTGAGAGGATCCAAACACCACTAGGTAAGAACTGAACATCAGTGTGATACCCACAGATCACCCTGACAGTCAGCACACTCTACAGGATTGATCTACACCTATTCTGGGAGGGCTCTGCTGGTGAAAGAGGCAAGATGCTCGAAGAAGACAAGGTACAAAAGCACAGTGCTCCAGTGCAAGCATGCCACTGAGCACAGAGCTGCAGGAGGAAGCCAGGGACAGTACATGCTCTGTTATAGTGGGAGGTGACCCTGCCCATGGCAGCGGGGTTGGAACTAGATGATCTTAAGGTCCTTTCCAACCCTAACTATTCTATGATGGGAGCCCTGGACCAGTCCTTTTGAAGGAATGCTATTTTCATCATTGCTTTGGCTTCATCAGGCACAGTTTTTCTTCACCGCATGACAAATGTAAGAGTTGTCTCAGACTGTGCACTGATTTGTGTTGGAATTTCAGCTTGCTTGACTATGACATACTTCAAAGACATGACCAGGCATCCTGGGGGCCATCTGTTGGAATCCTGAACCCTGTGTAGTTTTAAGAAGAGACATAAAGAGATGGAAACATCCCTGAAGACTGTAAAACCAGAATTGAAAGAGAATAATAAACAGCTCAGAAAACAGAAGAGCAGGAAGAAAGGGAGACTAGAAAATGGTGCAGAAGTCATCAGCGCTCTCAGAAGCAAAAGCATTGCGGACAGAGGCAACCACCCTGTTGTGGGTCCATCACACTGAGCGGCCGAAGAAATGAGTCAGCCCTGCAGCTCTGCATCTCATGCCACTGGGAAAACCTTTTTTGGCCTCTTCTATGATCTCATCCAGCTTCTCCATGCTGGAAGCAATCTAACAATCCTCTTCTGGCCTTTTTGTTTTTTTTTTCCCTGGCTTTCCACACACGCAACTCATTAAAAGTAAGAAAATACCAGGCGTGACTGTGGTGGGTGCAGGGAACAGCTGGAGCACATGTGAAAGGGCAGGTCTCTTCTGATCCAGAATGCTTGCACTGCAGGAGAGCAATATAATGGAAGCTACTATACAGTACTTTAATGAAGACAACCCCCATGCAACATCTGACTGTGTGAATATTCATACTTAATATTTATATGCTTTGGCAATTCTTGCTTACAATCTCACCTGTAGCTGACACTGCTGATACTTTGCTTACAGACTGGATAAAACCCAAACATCATTTGAAATTGAAAGAAGAAAACAATTACCTTGCATAACAAAGTCAATCTATGCTGAAGAGAAATCTGCTTTACTCCTGGTTCCTGACTGATAGAAAAATTGCCAGGCCACATAACACTATGGTAGGTGCTTGAAAAGTGAAGTTCCTACTGTCCTGCAGTCACCTGATGCCCCAAATGCTAGTGATCTCAACAGAAGCTGGAATACTCTGTTGTTAGAAACCAAGTCATTAATGCCAGTTGTGAAAGTGTTCTTTAGCAAAAGCATACAATCAAAAGTCTCATAAACCAAAGTTATTTTTGTCGTTAAAAGCAGCTGTCAGAACATGACTGTATTACAGCATAAGTCAACTAATATAAACTTATTCCTAAAGTCCAGAGGCCCACTTGCAACTACTTTATCTCAACACTCAATTACAAACAAGCTCAATGTGGACAGCAGCACAACAATGAGGCGGAAACATCAAAAGGTCAGGGTGGCAGATCAAAATGAGCTTCAATGCAAGTTCAAACAGTAACAATACAGAGGTGATAAGTACCCTTTCCCCTCAGACTTGCTCTTCAGTGTTAGGCCATTCATCATGCTAACAGCATATCAGAAACAGCTTTTGCATGGTAGCAACTCCATCTAACATGATGTCTGTTAAAACACTGAAATTAAAATACAGCTTGCAATGGAAGACAGTTTTTAGTTGTTTCCTTGTGTAAGAAGCTCACTTATCTATTCCTGAGGCTAAGCTAATGGACTTGAGCATTGATGCTTCAGTGCTGATGATGGGGTGTTCAAATCCCACGTCAGGGAGCTGCAAAAAAGTTCTTACTAGGGCTCAGCAGAAAATGCAAAATAACTCTGCACTAGAATTCAGTGTTGTTCTAAATCCATGCAGTGGGAAAGTCCTGCTTCAATATTGACTACACCATTGGCTTTTATGAGCAGCAGATGCTGCCATATGTTTTCTTGAAATACTGGCCCAGAAAACTATGCTTCCTGGTGTCTCACTCAAAACACAGATTGGTTGATGCTAACATCCCTGCTGGGACCCAGTGGTTGCCTCTGTAGGAACAATAAGAGAGCAAAGCTATTTGGCTTACTTCCCTTGGAAGGGATGTTTTAGGAACCTATTAGCAGCAGGAGTTTCAGTAATGACCCCTATATAACTATACACACACGACTCATTTTAGCATGAGCTATAGAATGAACTGGATTATCTAATTTTTATGGTTTGGATGAGAAGCAAGATGAAGATTTACACCCTCCATTACATTTGCCACATCAAATCAGCACCCAGGACTGCACGCAGACAAATACTCCGTGGAAATTCAGGCATGTCCGAAACAGTCTTGTATATTTAGTCGAAGCTCAGACACTGCAAGCTCTCTTATGAAATAAATGAAGTAGAAGAATCATTGACAGGACTGCTTGTGCAAAAATGCACAGCAAGCATTCTCTTTTGCTTGCAGCAGTTTGCACTGCAAGGCCCAGCTCAGCCACGTCAGCAGCATTCTCTGAACATGGAAGTTTGAGTTGATCCAACCCAAGCTGGGCAAGCTGCAGACCTGTACTGCTCAGTAGCTTTTCAATGGCTCACAGCATACCTAGAAACCCACATGTGCTCCCAGGGAAGGGAAGTTTATAACACAAAAATTTCTCTTACAGTCACAGTTTTACTCTTAAAGGATTTCAGAAAAGATCTCAGTATCCATTATTCACATGGATTAGAAACTGTTAAGACAGCTGCTAGCAACAGAATATGCCCTAAATCTGGTTTTAGTAATTCCAGTGTCAGTAAGCCCAAAGAAGAGTCAGTTCTTGGTTCCTGGCCATAGTTTGCAATATGCTGGCTTTATCAGAGAGTCCTTCTGTCTTCTTACAGCCCCACCTGTGCCACCACATAGATAACAAAGTTTGAACTGCCCTCATACCATCTGGTAGGAATTTGCTTTCTACTTGCTGCCAGGAATTGAGGGGAGAGGAGAAGCAGCTCATGTCACAATACAGTCTTTTGCATATACACAGAGAAAATCAATAAAAGCAATTTCTTGCCTGCTAATTCAATTCCTGCAAGCTCTTTGTTAATCAAGTTCCCAGAACGTTTGATGCAGCAATAAAACATTTTGTTGTGAACACTTCCCAAGTGAAAATAACACAAGTTCTTTAAAATAAATCAACTTTTATTTCAGACCACCTTTTCCAGTTGTAGCTGTTAGGCCCTGACATAGCACAGACTTCAAGTAAACCACCAAAGTTATTATTGTGATTACTTAAATTAAGTACACTCTTCAGTGGTGCGCTGAACCAATGCCCACACTCTCTAATCACTCTCTCAAACAAAAAGGTCACATTCTCAGCATCTATTCCAGTGATGTACAATGTCTTTCACAAGAGATCCTGCATTCTGAGCATATGCAGACACTGATTATTCCCCCTGCTCCTTTTTTCTCCTTTGAGCTCTGGGTAAGGAGTTAGGCAGGGTCTGCAGCCAGGAAAGAAACATCG
>JAOEHY010034205.1:0-22606 GCA_025447955.1 Psilopsiagon aurifrons | reverse complement strand
TCCAGGAGTAGAGGGAAGAAAAAGGGGGAAGTGAGTGAACAAACTGCGTGGCTGATTTATGGCTTAAACCACGACACTCAGTTTCCACAAAAATCTATGCAGAACTAGATAAAGAATTAAAAGCTACATTTAAATTCTTTTCTAACTACAATAGACATTTCTATGTTTCTTCTTTTATCAGCATATTAAGTATAATTGTTTAACTTGAAATTATTAAAGAAAGTTTATATACCCATTACAGCAATAAAATTGAAGTTAGTGAAAATAAATACTGAACATCATTTTACCTTTGCATGCCATGCGGTTTTTTTGAAGGTTGTAGCCTAATGTACACACACATGTCCTGGTGATTTCTGATGTTGGTAAACAAAGCTGGGAGCATCCACCATTGTTTAACTGACAGGAATTGCTACCTATTACATGATGGGAGAAGAGACAAGAAAAAAAAAAAACAAAATTTGAACAGTGTAATCCTGACTAAAAATGAGTGTTGGCATCAATTTATTATTATTATCAAAACCAAATTTTGTTCTGCTAACTTCTTTAAAACAATTTAGATATGCATGTAACATTTCAGGTTTTGCTACTTTTCAGCGCTTCACTCCTGAAGAATTTATCTGTGTACTTAGAATAATTTTTTTCCTTAGAATATTTTTTATATCTCAATTTTCTGAAGATGAATCTGCCTATACTAAAGTAAAAGCATATGATAAAACTGAAAATACCACACTGTTTTGAGTAGCAATGATGAAATCTCACTGACATTGGTCTAGAAGGTATTTTATTCTAAACAATGAGCAAGACATTGATCATATTGTATTCATTCATCAAATGTTATATCAAACTTGTTATCTTCACGAACCAGCATTTGTTTAGTATATCTAAGATATACACCAATGTGACCTCACAGATCCATGTACCTATATCTTAACTAGAACAATATTTAGTTTTAAGTAATAGATAAACACTTTTTAGTAAGATTTATCTGTAAATCTATTAAAACATTTGAAGAATTAGTTGATTACAAATTACCAACCCCATATGAATCAGAGCACTACACATCACATTTATTTTTGCATTCCTAATTTTGAAGCAGAACGCATTTCTTCATCTAAAAGTATAGCCATTTTTTTAATGATACAACCATACAAATAGAAAAGGCCACTAAGCTTTCTAAGACTCAGTTATCCTTAGAAAATTGGAGAAATTGTAAGGTAAAAATTAATCTAGAATGCCAGATTTGTATATAGAGAAATCTGAGAGTGCCCTCATGTTATACTCGCTGTCATGTCACTTTGATTATTGAAATGCAAGATGCACATGAAATATGCAAAGATACTTCAAAAAAAAAAATAAAAAAAAAAAAATGCAGGTGTAAAGCTAAATACCGTCTTTAGTGCTTGACTACTATAACCAAAACACCGACATTGCTCTCTGTCAAAATACAGATCAGCAAAGTGATATTTCACTATAGTGAAATCACAGTTAAAGTTCAGTAGTACAAAAACCTGTTAACTTTCTTCACTTTCATACAATGGAAGACACATCTTAATGCTACAGACACCAGATACTGCTAATATTTAGGCACTCATGAGGCTATCTGCATGCCTCCATGACAGGGAGTGAGAGCATTTTAAAATGACAGAAACATGATTGAATGCCTGAATTATTATTACCTGCTGCTACATCACATTTAAAAGTAATGGCCAGGCTGCCAAAGCATCTCCAGTGTTTCCTAGATTATGTAATCCAGGAAATTCTCCCAAGAGCACTTACTGTAGAACTGAATTAATATACTCCATACACAGACTTTTTGTTACTATTTTATTGTGGTAAAACACCTCGTGTTCTTTTGGAAGCTGCTCTGCAAAAGGAAATAATTTGATTCACCTGGTTCAGTAGCTGGAATCAGAAATAATATCTTTCTAAAGAATTACCCAAATGTTTTTATCTCTGATCTCCAAATTCATAAAACTGTGTGCATGATACTAAATGACATTTTTTCATATTATCTAAGTTCCACTTTGTCAACTAAACTTTGGCAGCACGTTTTTGCGGTCTCACTTTTGACTTTTACTACTGTCACTTCTGTCAATTTAGATTAATTAAACTGTCTTAAAACACATATATAGTGAAGAATCTTAATGAATTCTCTTACAATACTTCACTGAACATTTAAATAATTTGAGATGATATCGCACTCAGATTTTATTTTTTTTTACTAAAACCTTTAAATTCAATAAAAATACATTGGGCATATATGGTAAAGCAATTATTCTATTATATTCAATAATAAAAAAGCTTATTGTAATTTATCAGTGAATTACAATATAATACATATTGTTCTATCCACATTTGGAGAATAACATGGGAAAAAGATACTGCACGCTCTTGAAGTTGGTTAAACATGCTTAAAGTTTAACATACCTTGCTGTGCTGCTTTATCATACACTTTCATATGCACAACACCTGAAGTTTTATTTCTCAGGACAGTTGGGTTTCTTCCATCTCTTTTGTTACAGGTGCCAATCTGAGCTAAGTTCTGGTCTGCCCACCAGAGCTTTTTATCTGTAAAATTTTCAAGTTTTACAAATTAAGAGGATCACTATCAAGTTACATATGTTGGAACCTAAGGTGGGAAAAGCATTTGAGGTTAATTCTTAGATTGATTTTAAGGAAAAATGCTCAAATATAAATAAATTAAGCTTGATTTTAATTCTAAACCCACAAAATTTAGGCTTACAAATTTACTTTTTTTCTTTAGGTGACAGGCTTACATACATTTTTAAGTGGGAAAATTGTATTATGCACAACTCATACCTAAAAGTTACAAAACCTTATTCACAGATCACATACTACAACATAGGGTTTGCTCTTGAACTTTGCTATATCCATTCATTATGTGGGTAGATATGACAGGAACTGTGGCTCCAGGTTTTGATTACTTGAGTGTTCAAATTAAGCAGAATGACAATTACCATAAAAATAATAAAGAATCTTTTTACTGTCTTCAAGAAATTAGTGAAATTCCCAACTTACATTGAAAGTAGCTTTTAATCATAATTTTCACAAGACTTTAAAATAACAGAAAAAGTGAGACATACTATGCACACACAAGCATAACACTCCAAACCATCCTTGTCAATCCATGCATGCAGAGTACTTGAATCATAGTATGAGGGACTTGACAAAACGTTAAGACAAAGAATTCTCACTTGGTATGCAATTCCAGTATATGCAACATTATTTTGCAGCCATAAAGATTTCACTTAAATTCGGATGGGATTCTAAGCGCTATGAGGACAGAAACACCAAATCTGATCATATTGCTATGACTCTGTTGGTTACTATGGAATGTAAATGCTCATTAAAAAGAAATTAAGATACAAATGTCAGTATAATGTAAGGATAATCTTCATAACAATTCAAACATGAATTGTTTGAAGATAAACAAAAGAAACTTAACAATTTCAAGAAGCTGAAAGCAGGCGTATGCGACTTGTATATTCTCTACTTCATTTCAATTGCATCTCTTCAGGAAAAAGTTATTTTTTAAGCCCCACTAACAGTTTAAATATCAACATTAGGAATTTCTTTAATTTTATTCAGAAGTATACAATACTTGTTAGTGTTATCAGTTTGTCATTTTGAGACTTTGATTCATTACCTGCTGGAATTAATGAAAAAGTATCTTCAGTTAAAGCACTTGCTACTCTCTCATTCATGAAATGAAAGATAATAAAATGCCTAGGTGTCAATGGATTATAATTTCTTTAAGGCAATAATCCTTAGTACTTTTTCTCAAATCAGTATTTCTACCAAGTTTTGAATGTTTCATGCTTCATCACTTGATATTGTACAATTGGACTATAACGTCATAATAACTGCAAGACAAAAAAATAAAAATTACTTATCTGGAAATACAGCAAGAGGAAATGATGCAAACAGAATAAAAGAGTATGAAAAACACTCTAATAAAGCTTCTCAGCAGCCTTCATAGAAATTTTTTATTCCTTATTGCTAAATCTTGAATGGCAGAATAGGGTAAAATAAGAGGTAAGCATATAATAACAGGGTAAAATAAGAGGGAAGCAATAAGAGCATCAGAAGAATGCTGGAAATGCTCCTCACTCTCTTGGTATTTCATATAACCCTACATATATAAAAGGCCATGGTTATTGACTTTACTGTAGCTCTAGAGCTGCTTTCTACAACAGCTACACCCTGTTTCAATGAAGATGCTGTGGTGACAGTGGAAAAGCTCTGTAGTATGACACTGCTACTTGTAACACCCATACTGCCAGGTACCACAGCCATGTGTCACCAATCGGGGGTGCCCAACAACTGTTTACCCTTATGTCACACTTGGCACTATCAAGACTTGAGAACTGGGTCCTGCCATGACATGACTTTGTGACTTGCCATGTGCCAGATTTCACATATACAAGCACCAACATTGCACACTCAAGGTGGAATCATTTATTTAATGCCAACTAAGATACTCTACATAAACATATTCCATGAGAACATTGTGATGGTTCAGTTTAGAAGAAACTAAAGAATGCAATGAAACTGTAAAACTGTATTTCTGAAAGGCAAGAAAACTTTTGTCAGATCAAAAATAATAAACAAAGTAATGACGATTACTGCCTAATTCTAACAGGCTAAACACTTGAGAATTTGAACTTAGTTCTGAAACAAGGACTTGGCTAACTTACAGTGACTGAATGTTCACAGTGATGAGCTCCTTACCTAACCAATGTCAAGCCCTTCAGCTGTTTCTCTTATAACATAATCTTTTCATATTTATCATAATTAATGTCAGTCAGCTTGTTCCCATTATTCATCAATCTCAATGGCTGCTGGAAGCAAAGCAAATCAGTCCTTTCTTGTCTGTGTGAGATTGAAACACAGACCATACCAAACATACAGAAAACAGCCAATGCTAATTCTTACAGCCATCCTTCAGATATTCCATAAAAGCATTATTTCAGTGAAGAACTTCCTGATGTTTCTAGCTGTAGATAACCAAATCCAACACAACACACTACCAGATATTTCTATTAAGTGTAACAGGAACAACATCCTACTTTTCACAGTAAAGTCATAAGGTACTTCTCTTACCATTGGAAAAATCACCACACAGAGCTAACACAACCTTTGCCTTAAGATTTCTTTCTGAAGTGCAACTAAGAACATGCATATGCCATACATCCTTGATAAACTCAAAAGCCAACCCATACAAAATCTCATCTGACAGCCTCAGTAATTCTGGAAAAGAGCAGCATGATGAGCTGTCTGAATTCTTCCCTTTGTTGGTAGTCAGCTGGCCACACAACGTGTTAGCCAGCATATTGCTTCATGTGTAGCTCCAGAGTGGCAACAGCCTCTGCTTGTTTTGACACAAATTAAAGGAATATGTAAGGAAAATGGGGTATTGTGCTAGTAAATCTTGGAATTGTGAATAGGGCAAAGCTCTAAAAGTGCTTGCAGTAGAGACATCTGTTGTGAAGAGCAAGAGAGAAACTGCAGTGAGATCTCAGGATGAAACATGTGGGGTACTGCACTGGAGATATTATGGAGAGAAGGTTACAGAATGAAGCTGAAGGTACTATGTTATTAAGGTTCAGGAGACATGAAAGCAGTCAGTACCAATTCCACTTTTGCTGAAATAACTGCTGGTTTGAGGCTACTTCCATAGAAAATCCTAAATTAAAATGCCTTCTTATAGACGGAAATTCAATGGACTTTACTTAGGAAGAAATTAATTTTCACAAGTGAACATAATTGCTTGCAATGCTAAACATTAAAACCAAGCTATAATCAAGAACTAAGAAATCATGAGAAGAAAAGGAGGGAATGGGGAAGGAAGCAAAGCAGGCTTTACCTCAAATGCATCAGATTGGATTTCAAACTCAAACTGCAGTAAACTAATAACCAAACACTGACACAGAAACCACAGACATCTGATTTCAAGTCCTTAACACGTCAGTCCACATTGTCTCTAGAGCACACATGGATCAGTAAAGAATGAGATGGCTTGAATGCCGCAGGTAGACAAGTTCCATAGTCCATACTACATTTCACAGTGCCTGTTTCTTTTTCCCTTGAATGCCAAAACACCAAAGTCCTTACTCCCTTCACAAGACTTAAGCAATATGACGATCTCCTTGCAACTCATTGCTGCTTATCAGTTTTTCTTGGCTTAGTCAATAACAAAATAGACCAAATTAATCAATCAAACGAAATATAGTTCTAGTACTAGCCTCGTAGGAAGTCTCAGTAAAGAAACAAGTTTTCAATGGCCCATCTCTGGTTTAGTCCCCAAGGTAACAAAATCATACAAAAATAAGCACAAGCAACTCCCTTCTGCTCTCAGAGTTTTGGAAAAGTAATTATTTTAAACAAACTGAACTAACTGACGTTTCAATACTGTATCACCTCAGATTTCACCAACAGTTTCAAAGGCAACGCAGTGTAGGTTTTGGGTGAATGTTGAAGTTAACCATGAAAAGGCAAACAGAAAAAAGGAAAAGAATTTATAGCAGCAATTTGAATTCAACTTTATCTTCAGTTTGTCACATGTATTTTTAAACTGGAACAATGTAAATGGCAGCATATGAACAATAAAACACATTTTGAAGTGAGTTAAAATTTCACTCATGACTGCATCAAAAGTATTAATCACTGTGAAATACAATTTCACAGCCATGTTCTACATGAATAAAAAAGTGTGAACCTTTCTCTTTTTTTTGTCCACTTACGTATCTTTTAATCATCTTAAATGAAATAACTAAATGCTGCAAGTCTATATAATTGTAGCTTAACATCATCAAGATTTTCATTTCAGACAGAAAACTGTAACCAAAAAAAAAACCCCTAACACGGAAAAACTTAAAAAAACTTGTTAGCATAACATGTGGATAAACAGTTAATTAAAATTTTAAGCGACAAATTCTTACTCAACTTGTATATATTATTTGTTTACATCGAGGCTTTATATCCTGGTTTAGAAAGCTATATGGGTAGAGTCTGGAGAGTTAAACAACAAAGCCCATGCAAATCCTGACATTTCAGGTATACTAAAAAAAACAACCAAACAGACAAAACCAACCAAACCCAAAACCCAGTTTTAAAACCCCAAACAAAAAACCACACACACAAAAAAAACAACCAAACAAAAGAAAACCCAAACCAACAAACCTAACGAAAAATCACCACAGACAAAACCAACCTGAAACAACTCACAAATTCTAAAGTACAGACATCTTAAGCTGGCCGGTTATGAGTTCAGACCTAAAGAATACAACTTTTGATCGTTCAGAAACTGCTGGGCAGCCTTTATATGCCACAACACAGTCCTAAACCAAAACAAGTCAAATGTGCTACCCAGCTATTTTTGACCATCATTCTAAGCAGAGTTTTGGACTATTTCTCTCTGTGTTATTAACACATTCCTATCAGTAGATAAGTCACCTATGACTTGTAGTATCAGGATGAATTAATCTACTTTAATACTTATTTTAAAATATTACAGATTATTAAAAAAACCAGTTGACTTTAGAATAAAGACAATTTACTTTCATGAACTAGGGAAGAAATAATGCTATTTAAAACCTTTAAATATCAAACTGCAGTTAAATGATTTATTTGCTTGATTATGCTAAGAAGAGTTGTTTGATCAGTAATTACAATTCTGTTGCTGAAATTAGGTCATAACTTATATTAAAATTGATGCTTTTATCCATTTGTTGTGTAATTAGCATTAAGCACAACAACATATAGGGAAACAGTAATTTGAAATGCCAAAAATTGCTACACTAGCAATCGTGGACAGTCCTTTGAGATTTTAAGCAGTACTCTGAATGCAAATTTTGATGGGCCATTAGTTTTCATTAATGGTGGCTTGAGTATTCATGGAAGCCAACTATGTACTATACTTAGAGCTGGGCAAATTGCCTAAATGTATTTCATATATTAATGCTAATGTAATGAATGGTGTTACAGCAATTAGAAGACTGATGACTTGGAAAATTAAGGTGTATGCATCTGAAACTTTCAGATCTAAGCAAGCTCTTTCACTTTGCAATTACACTCAGCAAAGTCACAGCTCCCACCATCTGAACTACTAGAAATGCATTCTGCTGTTACTTTTGAAACTTCATTTCAAAATTTATTTTGAAACATTTAACTGCATGATGAAAATAAATGGCAGCATGAATATGTTTCAGTAACACAAACCCACGTTTTCTGTCTAAAATAAAAGACTATCAATATTACAGCCTGCTTAGAGTGTTTTATAATACACCTTGATGGCTGCATTATATACAGTTTGTGCTCAAAAGACATTGCTTTAATATCTGAACTCCCACTCTAAAGCTATCATATACATCTGAGTTTGTTGTTATTGCTGATTGAATTTTTTTATATTAATTTCAACAGAAATAGCACATACATGGAATCATTCACGACATGAAGTTACTCTATTTTATAATAGTAAAAAACAACTAGAGAAAAGTCTACTACTTAGTATCATGGATTACTTCCTTTGAAATTTCTACCACAAGTATTTAAAAAAAAATAATCACCAATGCACAACTAATTACAAACCTATTATACAACCTACGCAATCTACATCATATTCCTATTTTGTATTTGACCTGATACAAAATCCAGTCAAATGCCTCCACCGAAACTGCTAACAGAAGACTTCAGTATCTGTTTTTCTTCTCAGCTACAAACTTACAGTAACTAATCAATACTTTTCTAACAATGCTCCGTTTAAGATTCAGAGCCATATATCAGTCAAGAAAATACACCACTTTGGAAATGCAACAGATACTGCTGCAAGCCCCTTTGTAATTCAAATCTTGTAATATAATGACTCTTCACCAAACCAGTAATACATATAGTTCCCACCAAAACCATAAATTTTCAACTAGTTTCAGTTACCGTCAAGAAACCATTTCCATTAAGTAACTTGGAAGACAGGAAATGAGACTTCATGCAAAATGCCAAACATATACATATAATTTGATCACACTCAGACACTGGCTACCAGGAAAACTGCTAAAATCAGACACTGAATATGATATATTAAACTCAAACTTTACCACAATATAGGAATGATTTACTTAATGTTGAAAAGAGTATCCCTGTACGGTATAAGCAAATCAGGGATTCTTTCACATGGAACATTCTGAGTTTCTAAAACAGTGGATATATTTGTTATGAACTTTGTTATGAATTTGTTATGGTGCCAGTAAAAGATGTAGAAAATAATGCAGGGAGTAGCATGCCATGAAATAGGTAAGTTTCTAAAAAGACCAGGAGAATCTTCAGAGGTTTTTGAACAAAATTGAAAGTTAATATAATAGCAGAAGAAAGTTACTTTTGACCAAATGCAAGAGAACAAATAATGCCCGGTAGTAAACAAATTCACATATTTGAATGGTAAGTGAACTAAGAATGGCTGATGCTGCGTACACTGACATTTTACACAGTGAATGTAGATACAAAAGTAAGAAAATGTTAAACAGAGCCTGGAAAGGATAAAACAATGGTAAACATCTAAAACTGTAGTGGTAACTTCCAGTTTACAAAGGCTAAACTGCAACAGTAAAACAGAAGGATAGACTGCAACAATGTACAGTGAGGAAACTGAGGAGTAGTACTAAAGGGGAGCAGTATTTGTTGTCGCCTGGTGAAGCTCTGAATTACTCCAGAAAAAGTATTACAAAGCAAAACAAAACTTTACTGGCTTTGTAGCATTGTTTATTGAGTTCATACTACAGTTGATAACTATGGAGTGCCTAACTGCTTCTCATGTCCTTTCCCTTTTCGAAATTAACAGAAACAAAGATCAAGGTAACACAGAGATATTAGAACAGCAGAGAGACTACCAAAGCAAGAAAGAAGTCAATCTTGGGCCTAGCTTCTGTCAGTCATTAGTTTCTTATAGTTTTGAAAAAAATTTCTGGAACCAAGTATAAGATATATCAAAAAACACTGGAAATTAATGAAATGGACTAAGAATTATGCAGTACACATTGTAATTACTATGATTCACCTGCTAAAACTTCCTATTAAACTTGTAGACAAACAGTTCAATAGAGATACTAAGTTTTCACATGTTAAATCTTACATTGTAACAAATTATTCATTCTTCTTTATTTATGTATTATTAGTTATGGTCATTCATCAACTACAAATCTCTTATCTTAGAATAGAATCATAGCATCAACCAGGTTGGAAAAGACCTTTAAGATCATCAAGTCCAACCACTGATCTCCTCTGTTGTGGCCCTCCTTGCCAAGTCTCCTTCTAAGTTAGTGTTTGTCTCTGCCCTGCTCCAGAGGAGCACCAAACTCCTTGGAAACTGTATATATATCCCAAAGACTCTCTTAGAGGAGTGAGGAGGGATGGGGACTGCTTAACATGCCCAATTCTTGCTGTATGGCATCCAGCTGAGGCTTGCTGGCTTGAAAGGAAAGGAAACCTTTGCCACAGGGCAGCTAAATGGAGCCACACTCATAAGCAGAATTGATAGAGGACAAAAGCTGCCTCTGAGGCAGCTGTAAATACCTGTCCCATCTACAGCTCAGACCACAGCCGGACAGAACAAGCGTTGCAGGGAGGTGGTAAACCAGCTACAGCAGCAAACAGAGGCAGAGGAAGCAGCAGGGGGGATCAGCCTTCATTTGTGTCCACCCAGTTTCCTATGGAGGGGGCTGGACTGGTGAGCCTGCCTGCCCCTACACCAGCTCCTCTCCCTTCTAATAGAGGGCAGCCTTTAGCTCCTACCCTGCTTTATTTTAGTAGCAAGTGCTGCTCTCTGTGGCTGTGCAGACACAACTTTGCTCTGCTGCACCTGTGGAGGTATTTCTTCTTCAGAAGAAAGGTCAGTAGTTTATGTTTATCAAGCGGCGGATGCAGAAGTAGTTCTATACTTTAGCTGTGTGATGCAAGGTGAAATTGGGCACAACTGATTTGCTACAGTTCCTTATTTTGATACTGGAAACATATCACACCTCACAATAAAAATTCAAGGCCATCAGAGACACTGAGTTGTCTGTCCTGGGGATATCTGCCACTTGGGGGAAAGCCACAATAAACCAGAAAGCAAACGCAAACCCACAGGCTAACAGAGTGCTGGCTATTCACTAGTATCTTTACTAACAGTGAGAAAATACATTTAGCCTGGGGCCAGTAAGACAGAAATTAAGTGTCAAACCTAACAATAATGAAATCTAGATTGAAACTCCAGGTTGGTGGAGGCAGGGGCTCCCCAAAGCAGTGTGCCCTAATGCACCTTGAATCTTCTATGGACTTCTGGTTTGCCAGGGTCAGTGCCCATGGCCATTCGCTGCCTATCTTGCAACTCCCAGTCTTCAACTGCAAGTTGTAGTGTTCAGAGGCTTTGTTTTAAGGGACCACATTGAAATTGTTTTGCTTCCTGATCATCGTTTCTTGCATTATTGGTCATTATTATCTTGCTTCATATGGCACTGGATTTCCTGTTCTGATCCAGTTTGCATGCACAAAAGCCTGACTATAAAGCCATGAGCATTTCAGGAAAATAGATAGCACTTATATTGCCCCAGTATGTTGTACAATATAAAAATATACGGGAAAATAAATCCAGAAACTTCTGTTTTTCAATCATCACATGTAGAACTGTTAATAAAACTGTATTTGTTTGCACTTTTCTCCAACAGATTTATATACAGAATTATACTGCAATGTCATACCGCAGTTTATCACAACTATTGCTCCAAAACAAAGACAAAACCCGAAACAAAAACCCAAAACCACTGTAAGTCTTGTTTACTAATACTGAATAGGAAGAATTGTTATCACCCATAAAACCAAAGCATTCCAAAATTAGGAGTATTAGGCATACAGATGTTTAAGAACTACACAGCAGAAATTCTCCAAACCTGAAAAAATTCAACTACTTTCATGCAAAGAAGCACAAAACATTCTCCGTTAAATGATAGCTATAAACTCTTCATTCAGTATCCCGGACGGATCATCACTGTTGTAGCTTCTGTGAATCACAGATGAAGACTTGATAGCACAGAAATCTCAGTGACAGTATGAACAAATACTCTTTACAACATCTGATATTAAAGACTTCCAACAGCTCCCTAAAGTAAAGGTCATCTATTCAATTTCTAGTCACAATGAAATCAACAAAAGACAATTTGACTATACTACCCTTCATGACTCCTTTGGGCACAAAACTTGCTTTTGATGAATGCATATGTAAAAGCATTTCCTCTCCAACAAATCTGGACAGCATTTAGAGTTCAATATTGGACAAATATGTGTACAAGAAAACTATTTTAGCAGTTACTGCTTTAAAATATGAACTTAATTTACACCATGTGCATAAAGTCTGTGGAGTTCATTTAGCATAAGTTTCACAAGCACACAATCTGTAGTATATTTTATCAGACAAATAAAATACTTTATAAAAAGATTCCAGCAGTTGATGAGTCAACCATCCCAACAAAACACTATTTACCAATTGAACTGTTTTTTTGGAACATTCAAGATAAACATAAATAATGTTTAACTGAACCAGAGCCAAAGTCAGCAAAGCATTGGGAGGAAATATGGACAGCTCTAAAGTTATCTCTAGAATAATACAAATTCTGAGACAGACTGGAATTTCGTAAATGCACTCTATCCTAGCTCCAGCAACGGCCAAGAGCTGAAGATGCATACAAGAAACTAAGAATTCAAAACAGTATTTGCATAATATTCAGCAATCTGCAACTTAAAGACTTCTTGTTTTTTTTCGTTTTTTTCTTAAGTTACTTTTATAATTCAGATGTTTTTGAACATTCTAAAGATTTCTAACATGCAAAGTATAACAAACTATTTTTTCAATCACTTTAATACACAGAATATTAGCAGACATCTGAAAAATTCCAAATCATCAATTTATCCAAATCATCCACCATCAATTCATAACCCAGTCTTCGCAAAGTGCAAGCCACTACAACAGATTCAGGCTATTCTGAATAAAGATAATAGAAGTGAGCAGCAGAAGAAAAGTCAGATAATTCTCTGTAACAAAGAGTATAGCATATCTCCTTCCAATATGCTTTACAAATAACTATAGCCATCAGTCTGTTACCTTAGTACTGTACATATGTATGTCATACTATATTTAGAAACGTATAATTGTAATAGAGATTGCAAACTGTTCAATAAAAGATAAAAAACATTTTTCCACAAACAAAAAAGTACCACTAGTGAATGTACTCTATATACTATGTACACAGAAACGATAGCTCCTCCGAGCTTTTGATATTTCATTATCAATTAGCTTCCAATCATTTAAAATCTAAGTTATTACCACTGGACTTACCCATAATGGTTAAAGCTGTGGCTTTTGTTAAGTCTTCTTTCATTGATTCAATTATTTCCAAATTACCACCGTCCAGGTTGCATCTATTTATTGTTCCATTTCCTGAACTGATCCAGTAAAGTTTGTTCTCTCCATAATCTATTGATAAACCTGTAATTAATATACACAACTTTAACAACTTTGGCTTGAGCGGATAATACTCATTTAACATGACACTATTTTCACAATATATGCACATTTAAATACATAGATACACACAATGTGCTTTAAAATTAAGCTTTAAAAATGAAGTAAACAATTAAACCCAAACTTGGCCATTTAATAGCAAAAACCCCATGATTTTTAAAATATTCCTGCCTTTTATTTTTCCCAACATCTACAGAAATCAGTTGGTGACTGACTGATAAAAGAGCATTATCTGGCAATGATAAAGTACTTGAGTGAACTGAGGTCCTTAGCAAAGTCACTGGTAAATGGAAACCAGAAGCCATAATTTATATTCTAACATTATGAATACACAAAGACTGAGAAAACAAGCTATTTTTTGTGATTCAGAACTAGGAAAAGTCTGTTGTTTAACTATATGCCCAGACCTCTTATTAGAATGCTGAAAAACCAAACCCTAATACCAATTCTCAATAAATTCATATTATCCAGTTTCATTATGCTTCATAGTGAGCTGACCTCATGATCAGTTTTTTGGAGTTACAAGCAAAAGCGCCATAGAAATAAAAATACTTGCAAAATAACCTACTAAATCAACACAGCATATAATTTTCTGGAATTAAGAACAAAGAACTAAGCAATCATGTATTTCAGACTTGTACAATCTTTTAAAAATGTTCAACTAATTGTAGCAGGAGATTTTGTGAAATATGGTTAGCACCATGATAAGAGATGGCAGAATAATTTGCTTTGGTGCTAGACTTTTTCCAGAACTCATGCTAGGTATTCTGCAGCATGTTGCCAAAAAATACTATATTTCACTCCATAGGTCAACCTCCAGATACTACACAGTATTCCTCTTCCATCCTGTAAATTGCTTTTCTGTGGAAAGCCTGACATATTTTTAATATCCTGACAGGAGAAAGGAGTGCCATGGGCCGCAGAACTTAAAGCTGACATCATAGCATCACTGCTTTAAGCACATTTGTCATAGTAGGGCAAAAGATATATGCTTTCTAAGCTTTTGGGAAAAAGCTTTCCAGTTCCTTTAGTTACTGATATTTTCCCCCTTTCTGCAAGTGTATCACCCAGAAGAATGCAACACATGCTTGCAGTACTTATGCTTAGAAAAGGAAACTTTCCTGAGAATATGGATGAAACTTGCCATGGGTTACAGAGGTAACATGAAAGTATAAAAGTTTTCTTACTCTGAAATGTATAGCATTTGCTATTCTCTAACTCCTGACTGCTGCCAGTCAGCTGCTCACTGATTTCACCTACACAAATCTATTCATGGGGTTGCTGTGAATGAAATCTGCACAGCAATTGCAATGTTATCTGGTCAGGTTTTCTACTTCTTCAGATATTAAACTGGTGTTTCTACCTGCAGATATTCCAATTACACAGCAGCACCTGACAAGAAATAACACTCTTATTTCCTTCTACCCAAATCTACTACATTTTTGTTCCCAAAGTATTTTTTCATTGTGTTATTCTACCTTTATCAACCTTTGTAAAAACATACTATTTAAAACGGAGGCAGAGCATGTTCATTTAGATTTTTCCAGGAATTGTCCTATTTTTGCTAGTAAAAAATAGATGACATATTAGCCGTAAGCATCACAGATACTCATGATGCATTCCAGAATGGGTGACTGGCTTATACCTTATGTCCTAGCTGCCAAAGTCAACCTGAACATGTGGATTGTAAAATAACAGTCTTGGAGAATACTGCTGTGTTTTAAAAGCACTATTACCACGATTTAGGCTATCACTGTTTCCACAGGCATTTTCCAATTCCTTTACCCAATTTTCCAGAAATAAGCTACAATTTAAACAGCATATCATAAAGGTTATTCCAGCAATTCATACACTGAGGTTCCAATACTGAAGCTACAAATGTAATGAGATTTTAGCTTTCACTACCAGATAACTGAGTTTGACATTTTAATTTGGTGCATCCCTAAAATTCAAGGAAATTACTCTTGATAGTATTTATTGTATACTTATTGAGTAATGACGTATGCTCCTGTAACTTTATTTTTACCTTTGAAAATGTTCTCTAAAAAGCAGTAGAAGCTTAAGGAAATGGTATGTTCCCAGAATATTAAAGATGGGGTTTATTCTTACTACCTAAATCAATTAAATGTTGGACACTGCTATTACAGCTTAGATGAGTTATAAGAACAATATTTAGATGGTTTTTTTCACGTTTCCTACCGTTGTGACTTAAGAAAGGGATTTTTATGTGTTTATGGCTAATTACATTTCAGGTGAAAAAAAAAATGATTGGAGTTGGGAAATTCTTAAGTTTATTTCTCTGCTAAATGCACATATATAGCTAAAAAATAACTAAATAACTTTTTTTTTTTTAAATAAACGAAGTAGTTTTAAGATGAAAATCTCAACAGGTAGCCTCAAGAAGATTTTGGTTCAAATCTACAACACTTTCGTTTGTAGACTATGCTATAAATTCAAAAGAAAGTAATACTGAAATAGACATCCAAGAAAATGAAACAAGAACAGCTAAAACAGCAAATAGGACTGCACTATAATCATGAGCAAAACAAAAACTCAGAGCTTGTTCAGAAGAAAGGCCTGAACACCATATTTTTTTTAAAAAAGGGGCAAACAAAAAAAAAAAAAACAAACCCCAAAACCCAACAAATCCAAAGAACACCACCCCCAACTACAATTATGGAGTCCTCTAAATGTACCTGAGACATTAATTCACTATGATTTTAAAAGTTATTTATCTAAGCTATTTTAAAACTTACTATAGCTATTTCCCTAAAAAGAAAAAAAACCAAAAGCCAATCCAACAAATAAACAAACAAACAAAGAAACCCACAACAAAAACCCGAAACCAAAAACAAACCAAAAAAAACATCTAAGTATGCAGCTTAATGAACTAGAGTGACTAGTTCCTTTTTTACATGGTCTGTATGTTTTGGTATTTGAGCCTTTTAGAACACTTCTATGAAATTCTTTGAACTTAGCATCTAAAATGCACGCTGTGTTCCAGATCTGTCAAATTTATTGAATTAAGTCACTTTTGCTTCTGCCTGCTTAATACATTCAGTTATGAAAACCTGTAAATGCTTTGAAATGTAATCACTTTATTGATGGGATATTAATAAGGCAGGAACAATTGACATAACCACTTCAACCCTCTGAAAAATTACAAAGAGACCTGAACCAAAAATAAATAAATAGCTCATAAGTACATACAGAGCTGTTTTGGTTTTGTGCTTTCTTTTTCCCCAGAAAGTGCCATGACTTATTATCAGTTATATTCCCAAGTATACTAAAACTGAGGCTGTCATTATATACTTCAACTACCGCTTTTTTCTGAATGTGAAAAGTTTAGAGCCAAATTACCTTTTGATCATGCACCTGGGATCCTGGTGAGGAAGGCTCTACATTTCCAGTCAAAGTATTCTCTCACACATATCCAGAACTTATTAAACCCTTACTCTCTACATTATTTTACCCATGATCTAAAGATTGAGAAATACAGATGGCTTCTCCTTCACTTTCAGTCTACTGTAATCCTAGAAGTTAATGATATTAGACTTAACCCACTACAGTAGCTGACAATAAGAATGGGCAAAAGATACCTTAAATTGTGAAACTCAAATGTACATCGTGTTTTTCATGTCTTTATGCCTGTTGTTCTCACTGTTGTATAGTATATGAAAAACATCATAATATACTTAAGTAGCATTGCAAGATAATGACCATAATAAAGCACTAAATAAAAAAGCAACAGCAAAAAAGGTATTTACCAACAGGATCTTTTTGGTTCTGAAAAAGTATTTTGCTGTTGCTGCCATCCATGTTTGCCATGTTAATTGTGTTACCATCCGTCCAGTAGAGTTTCCTGAAGAAGAAAATTAACATATTACAAATGTTGCTTTGTGTACGTTTTTTTTTAATGCATCAGTAGTGCAAACATTTGTAAGTTTAGACATAGGCAAA
This sequence comes from Psilopsiagon aurifrons, assembly GCA_025447955.1. Taxonomy (NCBI): domain Eukaryota; kingdom Metazoa; phylum Chordata; class Aves; order Psittaciformes; family Psittacidae; genus Psilopsiagon; species Psilopsiagon aurifrons. The sequence goes on along the minus strand of JAOEHY010034205.1, from coordinate 5,079 downwards.
ATATTCAACTAATTATTACATGATTTAATCAACAGCAGCGTTTGGTAGAGAAAGTACTCAGTTACGAACTTCTCAGCAAAATCTTCTAAACACATGCATTTACTTTAAGTTTGAAATAAAAAAGAATGGGCAAACTCAAAATCTGACCAAAGAAGTCATCTTCTGATGAGCTTTAATGTAGTTTATTTATTAAAACCACTATTATCTTACCCTTTTACTGGGTGAACTGCAAGACACTGGGGTTTATCGATTCCATGGATGATTGAAGTTTTCAAGGAACCATCCAAATGTGCTACATTAATTTGTGTTTCATCAAATTCTGAGCTAATCCAATATAAATTACGTGATATCCAATCCACTGCAAGACCTCTGATACTCTGAATATCTGCAAAATGGATTATTCTCAGTCTTGGAGGAAAAAAGTCAAGAATTTATTTTACAGTTTGTAACAATATTGTGCAATATTCTGCTTAGATATACTTATAAACTGGTTGCCAAGATTAATAATAATTCTTTTTCTTTTTGGGCTGACACTTTTGCAATAAGAACATAAAAACTTCACTGAAGATTCAGAAAATCGTCCATAAATACTTTGTTAAAAATTAGCATAAAACCTATTTCCCCAAAATAACAATCAGACACTGACTGCAGTGTATTTTTATTCTTTGGAAAGCATTTGTTACTCAGTGCACTATTAAAAAGCGTGGTTTGTGGTGTTTTAAGGGTTGATGATGAATTTGCTACCTGAAATAGCAAAACATGAGTAAGGTATGATTAATTTGGTAGCTTCACAGGTGCCTTCATAAGTGATAGACTTCCTCAACAAGATACTGATGTATATTAATATCTGCCTTGAATCCTAGTTATAAAGTCACTGCTCAAGATCTATACACCAACACACCACACTGCCTTGGCATAGCTCTGGTTCATATTGGCCAGCATCTTCGTAGACAACAAAATAGGCCAAGGGTATTTAATGATTTCATTCTAGTTCATATTTTTTACACTGTCACTTTGTCAACTTAATGTGGTTACTTTGACTGACAAAATTATTGTCATTGACAAGCTATCATGGAAGTAGCTAAGGCCTGACTTGCACGTACATAAGGTCAAATGGTGACTGGGCATTAGGAAGTTTGGATGTCAACTTTAGAGAATGCAATAAAGGACACTGAATACATGCCCTTGACCCATTTTAACTCAATACCCTGCTTTTGGGGAGATTTGGCTGCAGCAACTAGAAAACAAGAATTTCACACTCATAAAAAGATTAAAGTATTACTGGCATCTTTATGATACTGGCATAAGACTTCATCCAAAGAGAATCCCACTAATATGTACTTACAAAGCTTCTTATGTTCTTACAAAGAAATATAAAAATATAACTAAGCAAATGCGATGATTTACACATAAGTAGTCTTTATAATGTTTTGATGTGCCACAAGATCATAATTTTGCAAATTTTATATTTAGTAAGTTACGACTGGCACAAACTTCCCCCCCAAACCTCCACCACTGTAGCTATCATAATAAAATGAATACAAATGCTGATAAACAGGAACAGCCACACACAGTATGTTCCTTCACATTTCATTAAGTTTCTTGACAAGTTTTGTGATTTTACACCCTATACTTTATATAGGAAAAAAAGCTTTTATTCTCCTACCATTCTAAAACTCAACAGCTTTTTCTCTTCTGGGCATCTCGATGTGAAGAGCATCTCTAAAAGTAACTCTAGACCTTGGTTTTGTTACTTGTATTAAAAAACGTTTCTAATTATTAATAAAGTTGTCTCTGAGATAGAAGGGGGAAATATAAAAAAAGATACCCAAAGAAATAAATTCATCAATCTACATTATCATGTGGGGATACTGGCCATATTTGTCCAGATTTCCCAAAATATGCTAAGACAGAACAAATTTCTTCTAAAGCAGGACCAGAGGCAGAGCTTCAATTAATTTTCTGAAGTTCCCGAATAATCAACTACAGAAGTATTTTTTTTTAATTTGTCCCCAAATTCAGAAAAGGTCTGATCTTACAGAACTGAATTATTACTTTTCTCCTCTATCCATTAAAACGTATATTAAACAGTTGAGGAACCAGCATTTGCAAAACCTGCCTCTGTATAGTCACTGTCAGACAGGACTTTCCCTATTTTCAAGCAGGTACATCCACTGCAAAATAGAACATCATGTTCTGCCAGGAGAGGAAACTGTCAGTTGCTGGAAACAAACAAAAATTTGCTAGTAGCAAGGACAAGAAAGGGTATCACTTTTAATATGTGACATAGGGCTGAAGTAATCAGGAATAGACTTCATTAAGTTTCTGTAGGCAAAGTATGGTGCAAAAGTGTTGGAACAATGAAGACATTAACTGCAAAAATATTGTAAGTTATTGCAATATTTTAATAATAAAATCTTAATATTTCAAATCCCTTTTATTCCCTACCTATAATGAAAAAGCCCAGCAAAAAGCAAAATCTGAATTATTGTATTACAAGTAACTGAAGCAACAATGTCAAACGCAGTCAGGGTCCAAAGACAACAGATTCAAAAGGTTGTACTTCTTCCCAGGATTCAAGTACTGCAAACAGTTTCTACGTGACACATTGCATATTGCAAGAAGACAACAGATAAATGCGTAACATAAGTATCACCAAAATGATAAAACTACCATATTGTGTTTCACCAATGGTTACAAAGCCAAAAGATCTACAAGGACTGAAGAAAAATAACTATAATAGAGCTCATTTCTTTGCTATGTCAGCACAGATAGTCAAACGACATAAGAAATCCACATGAAATTCTTCAGTGCAAAGCTACATCAGGATATTGTTATTTTTCTGGTTTAAATCACTTTCTGTTTATACTTAACCCAGAAGACATTATTTCCTTTGTTTACTATGCATTTCAATGTTGCATAAAAGCAACGTTACAATTACCTCCAAATGTATTTAAATAAGAATCAATAAGAAGAACTAGGATCTTGAACAAAGTCATGCTTGCTTATTGTTTAGATCAATTATCCAATACCAGTGAAAGGCACACCTAACAAGAACTTTTATGCTCATATTTTAGCATGCTTATAAACACACATTTACCTATAACAGATTATTTTTTATTTAAATGTTAAGCTACTTACCTCTTGAAATAATGGTTTCTAAGCCAGTCCCATTAATGAAGGCACGTTTGATGGTCTGCGTTTTCACATCAGTCCAATATAAGCGTTCCTCAAGAGCATCAAAATCTATGACTGTCACATCATCAATGTCAGGAACAGTGAAGGCTGTGATGAAGTTGAAGTATGGGTTTTCTATGTCGACCCCTCTTATTTCTGAATGCCTTGCATAGAGAAGAAATTTCTTCCTTTCTGTTAGAAAAAGGTAAACATCACCCCTCATCTTCTTCACAACATAGCTAACAGAAGTCTAAGTTATTAATTTGAGATCACTTGACAAATGGGTAAATAAACTTTATACAAACGATTTAACATTTCTGGAAAACCTAAAGCCTTTTGACACTTGGGAAATAAAACATGTTACAGAGCATAAAAATCATAAAAATCACAGGAAAATACATTAATTCTGTATACTGGGCATGTTACTAACCACTTAATCAATATTGTCTTGTGAATGCCTACAGAAAAATGTTAAAAATTGTATTTTAAAAATTTTACCCCACTTATCCCAATTAAAAAAAAAAATACTGCTTAACTTGCACATCATAACAAATGCTAATATATGGTATCTCAGGGGAACAGAGTATCACTAGAACACAGAAGTTTTGCAAAACAACTAAACTGAGGAGAAATGTCTTAATGTATGAGTAAGCAGTGAAATGCACATAGGCTGGAAGAAAAGGAACACACTGGTTGTTCTAATTTAGACATCCCTTAATGTTTTGGGTTTGAAGGGACCATAAAGATCACATAGTTCCAAATCTATGCCATGGGCAGGGACACCTTACACTAAACCAGACTCCTCAAAGCTCCATCTGTGATACACTGAAGACAAAACAAAACACCTATTTTTTATTTATTTTTATTCTCAAAGGCCTAAACTATTGGAGCAAATGTCCTTGAGCAAACAGGAGAGAACTTTTTTTCCCTACAATACCCTTGATAAAACATTGATATACTTTTTTTTTAATTACCTAAATAATATTAATCAACACTGCAAAGAGTTATGTAGTACAAGATTTTATAGATAATAGACCGATATTTGACAGTTCATGGGCATTTATAACTTAAAAACTGTTTATTGAAATTTTTTATAAAACTCCCCTGCAAGGCTGCATGTCTAATATTTACTCTTTATTTCATTTTCTTAATACTTGAAAATGAAACTAAGACAACTTTAGAAGAATAGGTAGAAATTTAAGCTAGTAAGTACCTTATTGTTATTCAGCTTACCTGGCTCATCATTGTCTGATGATACACTTTAAAGTATGAATCTTTCTGTTTTGCAGAGATAAGTTTTACTAACATATCATACACATAAACAAGAGAAAAAAATGGCTGCAGTAGTAAATACCAAAGCTCCACACACCTCATATTAGAGTAAGTTATCAATTCTCAAGTGGATGCCCCTCTAAAATATATCATTAATTAAAAATATCATTTAACCATGACAAGTGCAAGGTCCTACACCTGGGTTGGAGAACTCCCAGGCACAGCTACAGGCTAGACAGAGAAGAGATTCGGAGGAGCCTTACAGAGTAGGACTTGGGGGTGTTGGTCAATGAAAAAATGAACATGAGCTGGCAGTGTGCACTCACAGCCCAGAAAGCCAACCGCATCCTGGGCTGCACCAAAAGGAGCGCGACCAGCAGGTTGAGGGAGGTGAACCTGACCCTCTACTCTGCTCTCGTGAGATCTCACTTGGAGTATTGTGTGCAGTTCTGGTGTCCTCAACATAAAAAGGACAGGGAACTGGTGGAACAAGTCTAGAGGAGGGCCACAAGGATGATCAGGGGACTGGAGAACCTTCTGTATGAAGACAGATTGAGAAAGTTGGGTCTGTTCAGCCTGGAGAAGAGAAGGCTGCGTGGAGACCTCATAGCAGCCTTCCAATATCTGAAG
>JAOEHY010034204.1:0-15573 GCA_025447955.1 Psilopsiagon aurifrons | reverse complement strand
ATCCTCTATCTTGTCAAACATTCAGGGCTAACAAATGGTACAAGTAGTTAACAAGCTTGCTTCTTCCTCTTATCAATATGATGACCTATATTGTCCTTTTGCCTTCTGGTCTTAGCTTCAATAAATGGCATTTTAATCTACACCTTGCATATTCCAAGTGCTTTTTGTACTGAGATCACAAAACTAGCTGCAGTGCACTACTGCTGTGAACTGTTACCTCCGCATCCTGTCCTGACACAAAGCAGCAGGACCTCTACCTGAGGACACCAAGGAATACGGGTGATCCAGTTTATAAACTGAGTGAATTCCATCACCTGCTGGGGCTGTAAACTGGGAGGTTCTTCATGGATTCATTATGCAGTTCCTAGTATCACCTGATTCCTGTGCCCTCTGCAGCCAGAAGACTACTGAAGTTCATCAAGCTGCAGTTTCCCTTCTGGCTCCTGCCTTGGTGAACTGCACTTACTTGTTTTCTTTACACACTCCCCACCTGAGGCCCATCCAACTCACAGGATCTCCCCAGTCTCCCTGTACGGGACATCGTCCATTCACAACTGCAAGAGGAGGGAGGGTGGCAGGAAACAGAACTGAGTGACTGCAGAGCCTACTCCTGCTCCACTGTCTGCCAGCTCCTTCGACACACTCCAGTCCCCAGAGGTGCTCTCAAAGGCACTTTGCTTTGTACCCCTTTCCTTATCACAGCCAGTAGAAGCCATGAAGAGCCACTGAGGTTATTCCATCTTCTTAATTTCACAGGTTTATCAATACCTCATTGAAGAATTCAGAATTTCTGGGTGCCTACAGATGTGACCCCAGTCAGCAGTCTCAACTGAGTTTGGTACTGCAATAACTTGAGAGATCTCCCTTTCTCATTTTCTAGTTCATGCTCCAAGGAGTCTCTCTAGTCATCTTCTACGGGGCTTTCCCCAGCACAAAACCCTCCCTGAGCTAATCTGCTCATCCTGTATAAAACACAGGCAAAAGTGTATGCGCCTTGTCAAGATCATCCTAGTTTTAACACTGTGCTCAAATTGTGTTCCAAGCAGTGTCCTCACCATGACAGCTTTCCAGACATAGGAAAGTTCAAATGTTAGCAATGAGACCAAATAATGATTTTATGCAGCATCTCCCTGCCCCTCTTTCACTGATATGTTGTGACCCTGCCAGGAAACAAGCAAGGACTGCAGCTAGCAGAGTCCTGGCAACAAGAATCAGAGGAGCAGGAGTTTGTCATACCTAGACTGGACATGACCTTTTGAAACTTTCAGGTATGACATATGCTACACTTCCTTTCACTTATTTGGTTATGATTGACTGAACATTTCCAAGGGCTTTGTGACTCAGTGACTTCACTGTACCTGCAAATCAGCACTGTGCAGTCATGTCCCTTTTGAACACAGCACTGTTCCTCACTTCATCTTTACTGCTATCACCACAGAGCTACCTTTGAGATACTTTATTTACAGCAACATGAAGAGCAGTACAAAACCAAAACAGATGAGGTATGAAACTCCTTGTCATAACTGTCCCTCCTAAGCCCACACTTTTACAAATGCATTCTGGATACAAAAACCCTTGTGGAAGCATTTTGCTGCTCTTGGACCAACAAGTGAATAGATATCTCACCACAGTGCAGCAGCATGGTTCAGTCCTGTCTGGTCCCAGTCAGTGGTTGTCAGGATGTTGCTGAGGCTCAATGAGACAGGCTCTGGGTTCAGGTGTGTTCCAAAGGAGAAGCAGTTCCCCCCACCACCAATAATCAACAACTCCTCCTCATTTGGCAGAAAGACACTACTGTGATTATGTAGCATTAATGGCCACTCCAGATGTTCCTAAAAAAAGGTTTTGAAAACACAAGACTTCAACACATGTACTTCATACAATGCTGTAGAGGTTATCTCATATCACACCTTCATTAGGAAGTTAAGAACAATCACACTGGGTCCCATTTAGTCTACTATACCACCCACAAATGTGGACAAAAATAAATAGCTAGAGAACACATGACCAAAGAAACCACAATATACTCCTCTAGTATAGTCCACACAACCACTTGCAGTTCAGTGATTCTGTCCTGGGTTCAGCAGTAGCAGTCATTTTTCTCCTCCTTAGTAGCTGGTGCAGTGCTGTGTTTTTGACTTTCAGCCTGGGAACAGGGCTGATAACACCAATGTTTTCAGTCGCTGCTCAGTAATGTTTACTCTGACCAAGGACGTTCTGAGCCTCATGCTCTGCAGGGAGGAGGGGAATCCGGGAGGAAGCAGAGCCAGGACACCTGACCCAAACTAGCCAAAGAGGTATTCCATACCGCAGCATGTCATGCCCAGTATATAAACTGGGGGCAGCTACCTGGAAGGGTGAGATCACTGCTTGGGTCGGGCTGGGTATTGGTCAGCAGGTGGTGAGTGGTTGTATTCTCTTCCCTTGATATTTCCTTTATCATCATTATTATCGGTGATAGCAGCAGTGGTATGTGTTATACCTTAGTTACTGGACTGTTCTTATCTCAGCCTGTGGGAGTTAACATTCTTTCGATTCTCCTCCTCTTCCCTCTGGGAGGGAGAGGAACGGGGGGGGAGGGTGAGCGAGCAGCAGCGTGGTTCTGGGTTGCCAGCTGGGCTTAAACCACAACAGACTGTTAATGCCAATGTCTTTGTAACCCTGAACCTTAGTGTTTTTCCTTCCAGAAACATAGCCCATCACCTTCTGAATCCATGTAAACCTTCGGCATTCATATCCTGTTACAAGGAGCTCCAGAGCTTACCTATGTTTCATATGAAGCACTCTTTTGAAGTGTATTGCCTGCCAGCTTCTTTTGATGTCTCCTAGTTCTTACATCAGAAAAAGCAACGAACAATTATACCCTCTTCACCACAAAGGAGACAGCCTAAAGCATACACTGATACATCTGCAGTGCAAGAAACATCTGATTTATAACCTGTTTATCTGATAATCTGAAGAGATGCTCTTTCATGATGACCTCCAGTACTGGAAAGCTCAGGAAAGTGAACCTTGGAAAGACACTTGCTGCAGATAACAGACTGCAGCAGTAACAAAACTGTGTTGACAATTCAACTATTGTTGGGGGCCACTGGAGTCTGAAGAGGACATGTTATACAGGCTTCCCTTGTAGAATGCTCAAGACAGAATGCAAATTTTATGAGGGTATCCTCATCTAGATTCTTGGAGAAAGGTTAAGACAGACATCTGTTCACAGTAGCCATTCCATGGCTTTTTCAAGCACAGAGAAAGCTGTGAGCCAATGGGTTTGGTGCTATCACTTTCTAGTGCATGTATCAAACACTAATACTAATAATACCCACTGCTGCACAGAAAACCACTGACAATTCCAGTCTTTCAAAATCTGGGACCAGTCCACATACACTGTACAGTACTATCAATGTTTTAGCTCAGTACTGGGAGGTTCAAAAGGCTACAGAGTTTCACCTAAGTCAAAACAAACAGCTCATAAGCAAAGACAACTCCCAATCCATCCATCTACATCCACTTATGCCATGTAAACAGTTCTGTTCTTTTAGATATAACTTTATTACTACTTTAACCATCCTCACTGCTATCCAGCAACAGAAACCTATTTAGCCAAAGGATCCTGGGCCACTTCTAACTGCTGTAGACAGTAAGAAAAAAAAAAAAACAAACCCTACATTTAAGCATACTTCATGCTTTATGCCCTCAGGAAAATGCTGCAAGGTCAGACAGATGCTCACATACTGCTTATGATACAAACCAGACCAGTCACAAATCCCAGTTTCACCGAGGACAGAATCCATATATACAGGTATCTAAAGAAATTTGTTTCTTTATGTAAAAGATAAATAAAAACTTGTCAAGCAACTGAAGCTTTCTCATAGAATCACAAGTTTGGGTTTGGGTTGGAAGGGACTTTTAAAGATCATCTCATCCAACCCCCCCCTGCATTAGGCAGGGATATCTTCAACCAGATCAGGTTGCTCAGAGCCCTGCCCAACCCTGAATGTGTCCAGGGATGGGGCATCTACAACCTCACTGGGAAACCTGTTCCAGTGTTTTATCACCCTCACTGTAAAATGTTTCTTCCTTGTATCTAATCTGAATCTACCCTATTTTAGTTTAAACCTATTGCCCCTTGTCCTAATGATGCAGGCCCTACCAAGAAGTCTGTCCCCGTCTTTCTTATAAGCCATCTTTAAGTACTGAAGGCTGCAATAAGGTCTTGCTGGAGCCTTTTCTTCAGGCTGAACAACCCCAACTCTCTCTCAGCGTGTCCTCCCAGGAGGAGTTCCAAGCCTCTGATCATGTCTGTGGCTTCCTCTGGAACTGCCTCAGGTCCATGTCTTTCTTGTACTCCAGGCAGTATTACCACAGATTAGGACTACTCACAGATTTAGGCTAAGTTTTGCCCAGAGTATGCCAAAATCACCTTATGATTGTTCTTCACTGAATCACAGAACCACAGAATAGTTAGGGTTGGAAAAGACCTCAAGATCATCCAGCTCCAAGCCCCCTGTCATGGGCAGGGACACCTCATGCTAAACCATGCCACCCAAGTCTCAATCACAGAACAGAATCACAGAGTAGTTGAGGCTGGAAGGCATCCCTTGGGTATCATCTAGTCCAGCCACACCTGTTCAAAGCAGGCTCAACTACAGCAGGTTGCTCTGTACCTTGCCCAGTCAGGTTTTGAGTATCTCAAATGATGGAGACACCACAGCCTCTCTCAGCTACCTATTCAGTGCTCCATCACCCTTACACTAAAGTTTTCTTACATTTAATAAGTGGAGTTTACAGTACTTCCATGCTGTTTTCTTCTTGTATTTCTGGCAGCAGCTACAGCACACAGCAATTTCCACCATAAAGGCTACCTCAGGCTCTGGTCTGATATATTCTCTTCTTCCACAGACATCTTGAAATTACTGTGCTTGTGCCCATCTCAGTTCTGCTCCCCTTGCCTGGAATAGATCAGCTCCATGCCCTTGTCTGGAATAGAGCTGCCCCATGCCCTCCAGTCTTCTGCACACTCAGACTCTCTTAACATTATTATGCTCTCTGAGCAGGTAAAAGCACTTCAAAATTAGATTCTGTGTCAAACAGGGAATGTTTATTCCACTCATGAATCTGCCTACTTTGCATTTCTGACTCCATTTCAGGGAATAGCCTTGAAGTTACCACATTCCTTCACCTGACACTGTTTACCCTAAAAGAAAAATTGCAGTACTTACCACATTAATCATATAGTCCAAGCAGAGACCACTTATTAAGTCAATGACAGTGATGCCTGGCACAGAGGATGTGTGAAACCACACTCCACCAACAAGCAGAAGTTTTCCATCATGCACATGTGCAGTATGTGAATACCTGTGAGCTCAAAATGAGATTGAACTCCATTAGTAACAGAGATGAAGACAGGCCAAAGATCCACTGCTGAAAGCCTTCTACTTACCTTGGTATAAGAGGAGGGTGTGTCTCTACCATCAGCCATTGAAAGCCATGTTCAAGCTCCCTTAGAAAGAAAACTGAACCTAATGGCTGCTCAGCTGCTCCCAGACCTCCTGCAATTACCACTCCTCCTTTCCAGCTACAGGCAGCGTGAGAGTGACGGCTTTCTGGTATTGGACCCTCCACAGGAATCTAGGAAAACAAGTCCAAGGTTGAAGTTTGCCAGCCTAAGTACCTTCTTCATGTCTAGGCTCTTAAATGATCTCTTCCGTTTGCACGTCCTGTGGAATATAACATTCTTTCCTGCCACAGGGTAGAACAGTTGCTGGAGCAGAACAGAGTAAGTGTGATAGGGAACAACCAGAAAACAACCTACACGTCTTTCTCTAGGGACTGCTAAGCAGAAGTGTTTCCTTTTTCACTATCTCCAGTTTTCTCTGACCCAAAGTTTATTTAATATCATTCATATTTAATATCATACCCTTTAGAAGGCTGTCCTGGTTCAGCTCTAGAAGTCATTTTTCTCCTTAGCAGCTGGTACAGTGCTGTGTTTTCTACTTTAGTCTAAGAACAGTGCTAATAACACACTGGTGTTTTTAGTTGTTGCTGAGTAATGTTTACTCTGATCAAGGACTTATCAATCTCATGCTTTGCCAGTGAGGGGGGGGGGGGGGGCAAGGGAAGCTAGGAGGAAGCAGAGACAGGACACCTGACCCAAACTAGCCAAAGGGGTATTCCATCCCACAGCAAGTCATGCCCAGTATAGAAACTGGGAGTTACCTGGGAGGCCCAGATCACTGCTTGGGTCGGGCTGGGTATCCATTGGCAGGTGCTGAGCAACTGTATTATTGGGCATCACTTGCGTTTGTTATTTTCTTTTCCTTTTCTGCCTTTTAGTTTTATATCCTCTTTCCTTGTTATTTCCCTTATTATTATTACTGGTGGACTGTTCTTATCTCAACCCATGGGAGTTACATTCTTTCTATTCTCCACCCCATCCCTCTGGCAGGACGGGGCGGGGGGAAGAGGGAGAGGGGAAGGGAAGAAGGGAGGAGTGAGCAAGCAGTTATGTGGTTCTGAGTTATGGGCTGGGCTTAAACCACAACAAGGGCTTTCTTTCTGCACATTTATTGAAGGCATCCTTCTCTGCATTCTTGTATGCTGCTTTCTGTTCAAGACACACACCTGAGAACCACAAGTTCACCAACACATGGACTAATGCAGTGACCAGCAAAGCAGGTGACCAGTGGCTCCTACCACAGTAAGACAAAATGCTGAACTGCAGCACTAAAATGGAGAAAGAAAACCCTTAGTGCAAGCTGTAAAAGAAACTGTGTAAGATGAGGGGTGTAAAGGAATTTCATAGCAAACAAGCTGTCAAGAAAATTTCAGAGGTCATCTGGTCCATCCCTTTCTCCTACAGCAAATTCAACTCTATTGATTACCACCTGAAGAGATGGTTATTTAATAGCTTATGTAAGTCTGCCATGACAAGAATTTCTCCCTTCTTTAGGCAGTCTGTTGCAGCACTTCACAATAGCTTTTCTTAGTGTCCAGTTGCCCTCTCCATAGATTCCCTGTACTAATCAAAGTAAAAATTTAGAACAACTTGTTTGTCCCCTCTGCAGCTATATTTTACATAGCTGAAGATTTATTTGTATCTTGACTCCTCTCCAGACTCAACAGCTGCAAGTCCTTCATAATCTTCCCCTGCAAGTTATGCAGTCTGGTCATTCTTGCAGCATACCTTTATAGAGCTGTATTTGCATCCCAGACACCTCTTTTTCTCAGGAACCTGCTCTATTTAACAATGGTCCCACTGAGAATAAGAGCATTGAAAAGAATAGAAAGGACTAACTCATGTTTCTTACAGATAACATTCCTGGTTGCACACCTGTGCACACAGTTTAGGCATTCCACAACAGCATGATTATTGCTCATTCATGTTTAGCTTGTGGTCCAGTACCTACAGGGAACCTGTAAGAAAGCTGGAGAGGACTTGTTATAAGAGCAACTAGTGGTGGGACAAAGGGTAACAGCTTTAAAACTGCCAGAGGGGAGACTGAAATGAGCTCTTAGGCACAAGTCCTTCCCCGTGAGGGTGCTGAGGCGCTGGCAGAGGGTGCCCAGAGAAGCTGTGGCTGCCCCATCCCTGCAGTGTTCAAGGCCAGGTTGGACACAGGGTCTTGGAGCAACCTGCTCTAGTGGAAGGTGTACCTGCCTGTGGCAGGGAAATGGAACTGTAGGAGCTCTAAAGTCCCTTCAACCCAAACCATTCCACAATTCGATGATTTCCTGTAATTATGCATCTCTCACCATACAACTGTGCCATGCACTATTTTTAAAATTCAGTCCATCTTTAATAAACCGCAGTTTGTTTCTCCACAAGTATTTCTTCCATGTCAAAGTAATTTTGAATTTTCATCTTGTCCACTAATGCACTATTGATCTACTCTGCCTATATAATATAGGCAGTTGACATCATCATTCTTATCATTAATAACTGGAACCCAGGACTGATCCTGTGGGACACCACCATTTTCACAGAGTGAATTCTATTCTCAAAGTTTGATTTCCAAATAATTTGGCACTACCCTGCAAGGGATAATTGAGTCTAATTCCATGCTCTTCGCAGGACTACCTAAAATTGAACCATGTAACTTAAAGCATTGTCCAGATGCTTCTTGAGTTCTGACAGGCTTAGTACCATGACCATTTCCCTTGGGAACTTGTTCTAGTGACTACCCACCCTCTCTGTGAAAAACCTTCTCCTGATTTCCGATCTGAACTTCCCCTGACACAGCTTCATTCCTTCATGCACTGTTGCTGGTCAGCAGAGAAACGAGATGAGCAGCTCCCCCTCCACTGCCCCCTGTAAACAAGTTGTAGACTGTGATGAGGGCACCCATTAGCTTTCTCTTCTCCAGGCTGAACAAATCAAGTTACCTCAGCCACCCCTCATAAATCTTGCCCCTGAGACCCTTTACCACCTTGACTGCCTTCATCTGGACGCATTCTAATAGGTTGATGCCCTTTTTATACTGAGGCACCCAAAATTGCACCCAGCACCCAAGATGGGGCCACACTGTGGGGACCACAGTGCAGTACAGAGTGTCACAATCACCTCCCTTGATCAGCCAGAGATGCTGTGCTCCATGCACCCCAGGACATGGTCAGCCCTTTTGGCTACCAGGGCATACTGCTGACTCGTTCAACTTGTCATCAACTCAGATCCCCACATCTCTTTCTACAGCGTTGCTCTCCAGCCTCTTGTCCCCCAGTTTGTGTGTATAACCAGGATTATTCCATCCTAGGAACAGAACCCAGCACTTGCTCTTGTTAAACTTCATATGGTTGGTGACTGCCCAGCTCTCTTGGTCTATCCATATCTCTCTGGAAGGCCTCTCGACTCGCAACGGAATCCACTGCTTCTCCTAATTTAGTATCACCAGCAAATATACTTAATGTACATTCAATTCCTGCATCCAAATCGTTTACAGAGACATTAAAGAGCCCTGGCCCTATAACTGAGCCCCATGAACACCACAGGCAAGCAGCCTGATGTAACCCCATTTACTAAAAACTCTTTGAGCCTGACCCATCAGCCAATTGTTCACTCATCATACTATGGACTTGTCTAGCTGTGTGCTGGACACTGTGTTCAGGATATTGTGAGAGACATACAGCCTGTGTCAGAGACAGAGGCAAAGAAGTCATTAAAATCTGTACCTTTTCTATGACCCTATCTGTGAGGTACCCAACCTCATCAAGTAACAGCCCAATGTTATCTCTGATCCTCCTCTTGCTTTTGAACTAGCTTTTCCTCTCTTTTTTGCTGTTTTGTTGTCCTTCACAGTGCTGGCGAGCTTGAACTCTCAAAAAGCTTGGCCACACAAAACTTCTCCCCACAGTGGTAAACAGCATCTCTGTAGTCCTCCTGTGTCACCTGTCCTTGCTTCCAATACACATTCCTTTTCCACTTGGAGTTCCAGAAGATTTCTGCTCAGACAAGCTGGCCTTCTGCTCCACTTGCTTGACCTCTGACACTTTGGAATTGACTGCTCCTGTGCTCTTAAAAACTGACTAGCATTCATGGCCATCAGTGCCTTCAAAAACAGATTCCCAGGGCACCTTCCTAACTAGTTCCTTCAGCAGCACAAAGTTCCTGTATCTAGCGTCAAAGTTTTGCTGGCAGTTGCCATATTACCAAAAATTTGAAACTCAAATACTTCACATAGTCACCATGACCAAGACAACCACCGATCACCACTATGCCCGTGAGTCCTTCACTGTTTACAAACAACAGATCTGGGAGGGCACCTTTCCCAGCTGGCTCCTTTAGTACCTGCACCAAGAAGTTACCTTCAACATGCTTCAGGAATTTCCTGCATGAGATTCCCAGTTGTCATCTGGGAAGTTAAAATCACCCATAAGGACAAATGCAGCTGATCTAGAGATAACCCTTAGCTCCTAACAGAGTAATTCATCACTATTATTGTCCTGTCTGGGTGGCTGATAGTAGACTCCCACAACATTTGCTTTATTGGCTTTTCCTTTAATCCTTACACAGAGGCTCCCAACTGTGTCACTGCCAACTGCAAGCATCACACCACACAATCCAAGCCCATCCTTACATACAGAGCTGCCCCTCCAGCCTCACTTACCCTGCCTATCCCTTCTGTAGAGCCTAAAACGATCCACCATGGGACATCAATCACAGGACCTAGGATGAGAAAGTTAAGGCTGTTCAGCCTGGAGAAGAGAAGGCTGCATGGAGACCTCATAGCAGCCTTCCAATATCTGAAGGGGGCCTATAGGGATGCTGGGGAGGGACTCTTCATTCGGGACTGTAGTGAGAGGACAAGGAGTAATGGGCTCAAACTTAAACTGGGGAAGTTTAGACTGGATACGAGGAAGAAATGCTTTACTGTTAGGGTGGTGAGGCACTAGAACGGGTTGCCCAGGGAAGTTGTGAATGCTCCATCCCTGGCAGTGTTCAAGGCCGGGTTGGACATAGCCTTGAGTGATATGGCTTAGTGGGAGGTGTCCCTGCCCATGGCAGAGGGGTTGGAACTAGATGATCTTAAGGTCCTTTCCGACCCTAACTATTCTATGACTCTATGATTCTATGACTTGTTCCACAATGTTTCTTGCTCCATGATGTCTTGCTTGGGACTAGGACAAAGCTTCCAACCCCTCTTGCTTACTCCTCATGCATGCATTAGCATAAAGAAATTTCAAATGTGCTCCAGTGTACTCAGCACATCATGGAGCGGAGTGAAGGACCTCACCCAAATGCTGTCCCTCAACTATTGGTATGCTGTCCTGGGGCTAATCACTACTGAACCTCATTTTATACTCTTTTACCCCTTCAAATCTAGTTTAAAGCTCTTCCAATAAGCCCTGCTAACTCCCTAAAAGGGGTTCCTATGCAGAACCCCTTTTTCCCCCGTGAGAAAGGTGCACTCCACGTGTTGCCAGCAGCCTGGTGTCATGCAGACTGACCTGAGATCAAAAAAACTCACATTCTGCCAGTGACACCAGGCTTGGAGCCAGGTATTGATTTACTGTGTCTTCCCATTACTTCCCTCATCATTCTGTGTAACTGGAAGGATGGAGGAAAATATAACCTGTGCTCTTGAACCCTTAACCAGTTGTCCTAAGGACCTGCAGTATCTTTTGATCACCTTTGGACTTCTTATAGAAATTTCATTGCTGCCTACATGAAAAAGCAATAATGGATAATAATCTAAGGGCCATACCAGGGTAAGAGGTTTTCTTGCAACATCTTCAACAAAGGCCCCATGGAGGCAGCAGATTTTGCTAAGGAAGTGGGCCTGGTCAGAATATTGGGCCTTCTGCTCCACTCAGAAGAGAATCTCCTATGAAAATAATACCTTTTTTTCTTAATGGAAGTGGTCTGATGCAGGGCACAGGCCAACTTAACCCTGTCAACACCTCCAAGCTAGATGGACCATCACCCTCATCATTGTTTGGTTCCACTTCCAGAACCTCATACCTGTTGTACAAAGGCACCTGGCAAGGTGAGGCAGTGATGGAGGAGATGCGTCTGCTGCAGGAACTTGTTGCAACTTTCCTCTATGCCTTAAATCACCAGGTTCTGCCTGGCAGAGTCATGCTGTGCCCCATCCGCCTGCCCTGGTCACAGTGATCCCCAAGGGGTTCTTTTACAGGTGTGAGGGGCTTGGTCATGGCTGCTCCCCTGAGGTTTCTGCACTTCAGGAACCTCCCTGCATGCTGGAGTATCCACTGCAGATCATGCAGAACCTGAGTGAGCTGCCTGCCTCAGTGACCAAGGAGGCTCACAGGGAAATCTGATCAATATATGTAAATGCCAACTGGGAAAGATGAAAGAAAAGAGAGACAGAATGTGGCCAGTAGCATCCAGAGTCAGGGCAAAACGCAATGGGCACAAACTGAAATACAAAAAAAAAAAAAAAAAAAAAACCCTTAAGCATAAAAACCCCCTCACATTTCCTATTAGGCACTGATAGGTTGTCCAAGAGGTTGTGAAGGCTCCATCTTCAGAAATAATCAAAACCCAACTGGACAATACCTTGAGCAACCTGTTCTAGTTAGAACTGCTGTAAGTAAGGGTGCTGTACTAGATGATCACCAAATGTCCTTTCTAACCTCAACTATTCTGCGAAGAATGCATTCCAATAAATGGCAAGGTGTTCAGAAGTTAGCTCTGATTCTAACCACAATGGAGTGTGTCAGTACTGCCAATGCCATCCTTTTCAATATGGCAATACCTCTGTAATTTAGTTGGCCTTGCAACACAGCAGCACACACCTACAAAGCAAAGGCTATTTCTACTTTTCAGGCCTCCCTAAGTTCTTACCCCAGTGCAAGAAAGCTCTTGAGTGTGCAGGAAATACCAGTCCCCCAGCACAGGCTCCAGAGCAGAACGGCCACCATACACAAACAGGTACTTCTTGCCTACAGAAAAAGACAATCAGGTAAAAACAGAAGTTAGAATCTGGCATGTTACAAAAGAAGGCTTCTGTTTGCACAAAGGGGAAGCTGACCAATGCCAGAAATTATTGCTGGCAGGCAGAGGTTTAAGACACTAATTATACTGAGATATCCTGCAACATAATGAACATTTCCAGATTTTAGCAGTAAATGCAAGACATCAGTTCATGAATACAGTAATTACTCTTACATCTACGTCTTTCATAAGACATGGAGACTAAATATTTTTACTAAGAAGCTGTATTCTTCATGTCTATGGTCATTCAAAAGACCCCCATCATCATACAGTTTCTGTATGTTTAAAGTCTGAATGGGAAATACACACTGTAGCCTCAAAACCAGAAGGAGAAATCATATTTTTTAATACACCGAATGGATTTAAGGAAGAAAAATAAAGCAGTAGAAAGATTACACCTGTAAAACTAATAAAACCAGAAAATCTTCAGAATTCATACAGAAACCACAGCGACATAATGAAATCTATTTATCCCAGGAAAAACAGATAAATCCTCCTAAGACAACAAGAGTTGTTCATACAAAAAGAAGATCATGATAACTTAAGTGTGTAGGAGTTAATCTGGAGAAGCCTCAAAAAGGAGGTTCAAAAAGTGCAGAAGTACTTTGGGTAGATGTCAAGGATGTGTGTTTACTGCACTATGCCCTGTCAGCTCACTTCTTTGCAATAGGCTGTGCAAATAACACAAGTGTGGTCACTTATTTCAACTACAAAGCAAAATCAAGGCAAAAATAAGCAGATAAAATAAAAGGAAAAAAAAAACCCAATGAATTATTTATAAAATTTTATTTGCCCACTTAGAATTTGTTTCTTTGATATAAAATGTTCATTGGAAGGCTGAACCCTCAACTCCATTATGGTGCTAATTAAACTCCACTCCACAAATTCAAAGTATGCTTCAGACTAGACTAACAACTGCTTAACAATTCCCTTGGTGTTTCCTTCAATAGCTCCCTGCCTGTCAACAGTAGAGAAGGAAGCAGCTTAAGAAAGGTCAGCTTTCACCTCCTGAATTCCACTACGTCCCACCACTGACCTGCTAACAACTGCTGAAGGTTTTGCCCCTTACAGTCAGTATCTCTTACTAAACAAACCTCCAGCATGCCACTGCAGGGCTTGAATCTAGACCTATTCAGCACTACTGAGTATGTGCCAGTTGCTACCAGAAGAGGGCCTCTTCCGAGGCACTTCTCCTGGGTAAAGAGTTAAGGATCCTGCTCCATAATTAAAGTATTATCTGTCAGACAAGAAGTTCTGAAACTTCTTTCTGGTGTGATAACGTGTAAGTAACCTCAGCCATAAATTATTTCAAAGACATTTGTGTGTCTTCCAGAACAGATCACGTCCCTAGGTTTCAATTCTACTTACCACTAGGGACTATGCAGTACACAAAATACACATCATGCAACCAATGCCACATGGAGTAAGTGCGCTGCACTAATTACACAGCAAGCTTGAATAGAAAACCCCAGTTGTCCAGGAATTCTAGAATTCATCATGGACTGCCCCAAGGGACAAGAGTTTGGAATGTCACCAGAGGAGGAGGTGATGTGTGCTGAAGAGGCCCCACACATAATGAACTGTCTGAAAGCAAAAAGCAATATGTCTTGTTTACTGATAGGTCCTGCTGTGGTGTGGGAAAGCGTCAGAGATGGAAGGCAGCTGTATGGAGTCCCCAGTGACAAGTTGCAGAAACTGCTGAAGGAGAGGGTGAATCAAGCCAGTTTGCGGAGATGAAAGCCATCCAGCTGGCCTTGGACATTACTAAATGAGAAAAGTGGCCAGAAATTATCTTTACTCTGACTCATGGATGGTGGCAAATGCCCTTGGGGGTGTTACCACACAACCCAGAGGGAAACCCATTTGGGCTGCTGCACTGTGGCAAGATATTGCTGCCAGGTGCAGAACCTGGTGGTGAAGGTACGCCATAGAGATGCTCACGCACCCAAGAGTCGGGCCACTGAGGAACACCAGAACAACCAACAGGTCTATAAAGCTGCTAAGATTGAAGTGGCTCAGATGTACTTAGATTGGCAACATGAGGGTGGACTGCTCTTAGCCCCGTGGCCCCATGACACCTCAGGCCATCAAGGCAGAGATGCAACACACAGATGGGCTTGTGATCGAGGGGTGGACTTAACAATGGACACTACTGCCCAGGTTATTCACGAATGTGAAATGTGCTGCAATTAAGAAAGCCAAAAGGTTAAAGCCTCTCTGGCATGGAGGACAATGGCTGAAGTACAACTACAGGGAGGCCTGGCATATTGACCATATCACAGTCCCACCAACCTCCCAAGGCACGCACCATGTGCTTACCATGGAGGAAGCAATCACTGTGCCTCACGACACTGCCTGGAATACTATCCTGGGCCTTGAGAAACAAATTTTGTGGCAACACAGCACCCCAGAGAGAATTGAGTCAGACAATGGGACTCATTTTCAGAACAGCCTTGTAGACATTTGAGCCAAACAGCAAGGCATTGAGTGAGTATATCACATCCCCTACCATGCACCCGCCCCTGGGAAAATGGAAAAGTACAGTGCACTGTTAAAAACTACACTGAGAGCAACAGGTGGTGGGACTTTCAAACATCAGGATACACATTACCAAAAGCCACCTGGCTGGTCAACACGAGGGGATCTGCCAACAGGGGTGGCCCAGCCCAATCAGCATTTTTACATACAGGTAATGATATCTCTCTATGTGTGCATATATATATATATATAAATATGAGATTCAGAGCAGCCCAAGGAGAAGGACTTGGGGGTGCTGGTTGATAAGAAAATGAACATAAGCCTGCAATGCATGCTCGCAGCCCAGAAAGCCAACTGTATCCTGGGCTGCATCAAAAGAAGCATGACCAGCAGCAGGTCGAAGGAGGTGATCCTGCCCCTCTACTCTGCTCTGTGAGACCTCACTTGGAGTACTGTGTACAGTTCTGGTGTCCTCAACATAAAAAGGACATAGAACCATTGGAACAAGTGCAGAGGAGGCCAGGAGGATGATCAGGGGACTGGAGCACCTCCTGTAGGAAGATAGGCTGAGAAAGTTGGGGCTGTTCAGCCTGGAAAAGAGAAGGCTGTGTGGAGACCTCAGAGCAGCCTTCCAGTATCTGAAG
>JAOEHY010034203.1:63081-77264 GCA_025447955.1 Psilopsiagon aurifrons | reverse complement strand
AAAGCCCAAACCAAAAAAAAAAAAAACCAACAAAAAGCCCAGAAGACACACAGGGCACACACACAGTGTGCATTTGTCCGGATAGAGAGACAGAGATGACAGGGCTTGGCATGCATCACATTCATTGCTTCATTAACTTTGATCCGTAGTTAGATGGGCTCCAATTCCCCACTTAAATGTTATCCAAAATTGATACAAAAAACCCAGCCCAGGCAAGAACACAACTGTCTGCATCATAAACCCCCTTCAAATCTGCTCATGAACAACGGAAATTTTAAAAATATGTAATAAAATGTGCCTTCATAGCTCCCCTCCCAACTCCAGAATAGGTAATTCCCAGTTTCACAATGAACAGCTGAAGTCAAAGATTTTGTGATTATGATGGGTTTGAGGAGGAGACTGCCCTTGTCCCCACTTCCACGCTCAGACAGCTCTGCTCTTGGGGGAAAAACAAGGAGCCTTATGACAGGAAGAAGGATGGTTGCAGAGGGCGGCCAACAGACAGCGAGAGGGTCAGAGTTTGCATTCAAGGACATTTTGGGAAAGCAGTGGCCAAACTGCATCCCTTCACCCTGCAACCATCATTTAGCCAAACATTAAGCCAAAAGAAATCTCTAAAGCAGTATGTTTCTTATACAAACATCTGAGCATCAGCAGAGTGAATTTTCACAGTGTGGGTCTTTGCTTACTTTTGGCAAGGTAAACAGATACATTATTGAGTTTTGAAACAAACACAACTCTCAAGCTCCCAGTGCAGGCTGCTGCCTGCTCTAACACTAAAGAAAATTTCCACAAGCTGCTAACTCCTGTTTTACTTCAGCTTCGCATGCATTTCCCAACAATTTAAATTTCTCCTTTTGCATTGTCAAGCCAAGCAACAGAAAACCAAAACCAGAAAGCTGACAGTGAGATGAATCCTTTTGTACTAAATAAGGACATTTTTATTTCACTTCCAGCTCATCTTCTCTCCTCTTTTTTCACTCCTGCTGACCCAAATTTATCTTTTCAAATGCTGGAGCTAACATGAAAGTTGTGAAGCAAGGCACGCATAGAAGCACTATTAACTTCCTACTTTAATCAAGGATATTTCACTCTAAATAAGTCAAGACATCCCCCAAGCACATACTCCCCAGACTAGACTAGCTTGCTGTTATTTGGTGGTTTGAAGAGACACAGCCGGAGCAGTCTTTGTAGAGGAGACAGGCAACCAAGTCTCAACTAATCAACCTAGAAATTAGGAAGACAAAAAAAATCATGTATGCCTGATTTACACTGGGAGACTTGGTTAGCTGAGCCGCTGCTAGCTCCGATAGGAGGAATGCAGCAGCTTCTCCTCCTCCTGCAGGAGCTAATTTATGAGCTATCTGCAGATTACAGGTAAAAGGAACTTTTTTATTTATTTAATGGATCTGAACCAATCTTTCTTCCCAGTATATATTAGCACGGCTTATCTTTCCTCCAGTATCTCTCATTATAAATAGATGGGAAACAATGAACTGTCTCATCTGCTAGCTCCCCAAGGCTGGCCTAGTTATACCTCTCTGCTTACCTTAATATTCACTTCAGACATACTAAAGTAAAACTAGAAAATCTAGTACTGCACCAAACAGCTCACTTATCTCCAGATTTAGCAACTAGATACGACTTTCAGAAGTGATTATGACATACAATAACATATAAGAGATGTAATTGTTTGAAGCAGCTCTTCCCTCACAGAGTTCAAACACCCTGAGCAAGAGTGAACTCCGTTCAGCTGCACAGCCCCAAATTTAATGGCATCTTTTCCATCTGAAAGGTACTAATTTAATATCTAAACATAACTTTCCTTCCATTCTCTCTTCCTTAGAAAAGACTTATTATTATAATTCTGCGTGTATCCTATATAAAATAATTACATATCCTAATTACATATCCAGGTAGCTTCAACACAGACACTAGATTGCTTTCAAAGGAACGACCATTTTCACTCCATGCACATAACTAGTTCATCTGGCATTAGCTGACATTACATAGAACATCACCAAAAGGAAACTAAGTCTACTTAAATGGGTTAAAAGGATACAGATCAACGTTGCTGTTGGAAAACCAGTCCAAGCAGCTGTTTTCACAAGGACTGCCATAAAAGCCTTTAATTCTTGCTTTACTAACATCCAGCGCAATTGGCATTAAGCTGGTCACAAGTTACTGGGTTTCAAATTGCTTTGGGGTTTTATCACTGATAACAGAAGGGCAGAAAGCATATGAAAACCTTGAGAACAGTTGCCCAAAGCCAAGCAGTAACTACATTAATGCAGAGTCCTACATAAAGCTTTTGCAGAGAAAGCCACCTGTGCATAAATGCTTCTATTTCCATTTCACCCAGAGGTTAAATTATCTGATCAAAATCTTGTGCTGGAAAGAAAAAAAAAAATCATATTTTTTTTTTCAACTTCATTCAGACTCTGTAAAACATTAAATCCTGCCATTAAAATTGCTCAATTAGGAGTTTAGAGCAAAAGGTTGATGCAGCTCATGAGCTGCAACTACTGAATAGTGGTGTAGTAGGAAGACTTGCTATCAGTAGATGCACTGAAAAATGGGTGAAAACAAAAACAAAACTACAGTATTGTGAGAATGGGAAAAAAAATATATTATGAGGTTGCTTTGACTGTAATTGAAGCAGCGTCAGTTTTTAGAGGGAATGAGGTTATATACCCATCTTCAAACAGCAATGGTAGCAGACCACCAGCAGCAAGGTTTTCAGATACCCTTAGTGTGAGAATTCTGCTGCTGCACTGAAGCAGACTTCAAAGGTGATGGTTAGCCAAATGTCAATGGCTTTCCAAAACCTACTTCACTCTCTCTGACTTCGCTCTTGCTTGTCTGAAACCAACTCCTTTAGCTGTAAGTTTTGAGAAACATAGCTTTTCCCCTGCAGCTCCTATCATAAATGACTCCCTTCATCTGCTTCATAAAACACTGAATACTGCCCAACTTACTGAGCTTAGCTCAGAGCATTCAGATCTAATCTCACTGGCACTTTGTGCCAATCAGAGACTTCAGCAGATGGCACTTCAAAAAAGAAGACAGCAAAGGCTGCTCACAAAGGAGACACTCTGATTCAGAGAGCAGCTTCAGCTGGAGTCTGAGATCAGGCAATAGATGTTGGCTCAGCCAACAAAACCTGCCTGGTTCCTGTAACAGAATCATAGAATCATTTAGGTTGGAAAATACCTTTAAGATCAGAGTCCAACCATTAAATTAGCACTGCCAAGTCCATCACTAAATCATGTCCCTGACAAACACATCTACATGTCTTTTATATCCCCCAGGGATGGTGACTCCACCACTTCCCTAGGCAGACCATTCCAGTGCTTGACAACCTTTTTGGTGAAAAAAATTTTCCTAGTATCCAATCATTTTCTCTCTCCACCCCAATATAAGGGTAATCCTGAGTATCATCCCAATACAAACAATTTGCTGTTAAGTTGCCCTGTTCAGAACACAGAAAAGGGCCATGTAATACACACTGCTGTACTTCAGCTTGTATCTTGTAACACTATGGTTCAGTGGGGAGCTGAGTATGGGGTCAGGAATGAAGTCCAGGTTCCAGGTGAATTCCTGACTTAGGTTCATCTGTTATAAAAACGCACACTTGAATGAAGAATTGGTGGTTACTAAGGCAGCAGAGTCCCAAGAGGAGACAAACATCCTCTTACAAGTTTAATGACAGCTCCAGAGAGACTGCTTTGCATCCCCAGCTCACTGTGTGTACCACAGCAATATAAACTGTGATTGCATTGGGATGCTCTCATTTTTTTAAAGCCTACGAAATAACATGAGCCTGCTTGGATCTCTGCTTGCACCAGCAATGAACTGCAATCCACTGTCTCACATTGTCTCCGTTATTCTTCTCAGAGAGGGTAATGAGGTACAGGAACAGGCTTCCCATGAAAGTGCTGTCATCACCGCCCCTAGAAGTGTTCAGAAACCATGTAAATGGCGTCCTCAGTGATACAGTTCAGTGGTGGTCTTGGCAGTCCTGGGATAACGGTTGGACTCGATCTTAAAAGTCTTTTCCAACCTAGTCGATTCTATGATCTCTACAGCTGCACCATCAGGCTCAGCTACTGGAACTATATTGTCAATAGCATTCAGAGTTATGTTGACCACTATTTCATTCATTTGATCGAGGACAGAGATGTCTCTAATAAGGAAGACCTCAGTCCTCAGCACACTGCCTACCTTTCTTGGCATTAGAAAAGACACACTGGTAAGCAAATATCAGCTGCAGAAGTCTGAAAGAGTAAATGCTGTTTTCACGCAAGAAACATGGATGACTTTGATCTGCCTTCGCTTCAAAACAACATCAACCAATTTTTTGCTATTATGCGGGGGAGAGGGGGAGGGAAGCCTCACCTTGCAGGAGGAGATAGAAACTGATAGCAAATGTAAACTTAAAACCAACATAGGAGAAAAACCTGAGCCACCTACAATTCTTGGAGAAGCTATTCTTAAAATAGAAGCTAGAATGATATCAGAGTGCTGCAGTACCACAGGGGACCTGAACTTCCAGAACTGAACAAAAGCAATACCCTCTGTTTGCAGGGGGGGCATAGTCAGCTTCTCTGCATCTAGGAAAGGAAGAGTTAACATACGCGCTGATGTACCAGTCATCCGCTGTGTGCCACCCTGAGCCCTGAAACAGCAAAACAAATGGGGCAATACAATTTTTTTCCGAGCAATCACACTAGATGAGAGGAGCAGAGTGAACAGAGGTCAGGGTTATCAAGGAATCGCTTGGCTTTCTTCACCCCTGCCCACACTTGACAGCAGCAGCAGCGCAGTCCAGCAAGCAAACGCCCTCACTGGGAGAAAGCACAAAAGGATGCCCTGCAACCAGGGAAACAACAGTAAAGAAAGAACATTGACCAAAATTTTTCTTCTTCCACAGAAGACTCAAAATTAAACACTTTCTCCTAAAGCCTGTGATTTGCATAATTCCATTATCAAGATAGTCTTTCACATGGACTGAAGTATCAACACATTGAGATTTCAATATAATGCATGAATAATAAGAGTATGCTTTCCCCCACCTACAAAGTTCTCTGCAGTTGGACTCCAAATATTGTGACAGGGAGTAGAATATTGTTAGTCACCTGAGTATTTTTTAATTCATTCTCCTAAGACACAGAAAAAATAGAGTCCAAAAGGAGCATTTTAAGAGACATGGCTATGAAAGTATATAAAGCATGTTCAACACAAAGGAGCACATATACTGAACTTGTGACTTTTTTTATCAGCAAGGTAGAAGTTATTCTGCATATGTAAGTGGCTTTTAAGCAGCATGTTAAAAAAAAAAATACAGTGTGTTTGGTATTCAAAAGTAATGTGCGAAAATTTGGGGGGAAGGAAATCAAGCATGTATAATGTATCTTTGTATATTCTGGGTTCCACTTGTTTTTAATGAAGACTTGAGACTTTCAAATGAGTAAGAGAGCAATAGACATGAAAAAGGTAGGATGGAAGAGAAATAAAATACATTTACTACCCAAAGAAAGTGTAGAGCAGTAGAGCAAAACATAGTCAAAGAAAATGTCTTGTTTAAAGCATTGCCAATGGTCAGAGAGCACAGGGCACATCAAGAGGAGTGAAAAGCCATCACACAGACAGCTGTGGGCTTCACAGCACACATGCCACGGGGCTTAGACAGCTTCCACAGGAGGAAGGAAAATCTTTGAAGATTTTTATGAGGGGATAAAAACCAGTAGAATAAACCCGATAAAAGCCACATCTTGCTTTTTTTAAAAGCTGATCATTCTCAGCCTCCCACAAACTGCTGTGCATTTCAATCATGACAGAGAAGACAAAGACCACTGTGTTTCCAGGATGAGGCAGTAGCATGGTACTGCATCGAAGAGTAACTTGTAAGAAAATTAGTCTGGGAGATGCTGCACATGAATGCTATAGGCCAACTCCAGGAAATAAAGGATGAGTTAGAAAATAGCGGATGCCCTTTCTGAAAATAATGTGGTTGGAGATACACTGCTACCTGTGCCACAGCTGGTACCAGAGGCAGGAAATGGACAACTTGAGTCTGATCACTCCAGGCAGGCATTTATCTCGTAAGCTTTAGATTATTACCTAGGTATATCTTAACCACCATCTGAACAATTAGTTGAGTTGAAAGTGGAAATTAAAATTCTCATTGATTTTAAGACTTTAAAATTTCAGCAGGAAGCAGAACAACAAAAACCCTAAATCCCACTGAAATTCATATTTCAAGTTTTAAGAGGTATCACAGAATCACAGAATGGTTTGGGTTAGAAGGGACCTTAAAGGTTATGTAGTTCCAATCCCCCTGCCACAGACAGGGACACCTTCCATTAGACCAGGCTGCTCAAATCCCTGTCCAACCTGGCCTTGAACACTGCCACAGATCACATTATCAAGATGTGAAGCCAGAGCTTCTCTGGGCAACCCGTGTCGGCTCCTCACTACCTCACAGTGAAGAATTTCTTTCTAATGTCTAACCTAAATCTACTCTCTTTCAGTTTAAAGCCATTGCCCCTTGTCCTATCACTACATGCCCTTGTAAAACGTCCCTCTCCATACTTCTTGTAAGCTCTCTTTTCTCACTGGAAGCTGCTTTAAAGGTCTCCCCTGAGCCTTCTTTTCTCCAGGCTGAACAAGTCCAGCTCTCTCAGTATGGCTTCACAGGAAGATGTACTCCAACTCTCTGAGCATCTTTGTGGGCCTCCTCTAGACTCACTTGAGTGGGGCCCCATCACAACTGGGAAATATAGTCAAGAGTCTACAAGTTACTTCAGAATGACACTGAATAAGCATTTGGTTATTTGGGAATGACAAAGGAGGTTTCATTTTTAATTTTCGTAAGTCATCCAAATTAATTAGTGCTTTAAAATGGCAATGAATCACTTCCTGAAATAATTTGTTTTGGCTAAATTAACTTCAGTGAAGGAAGCCAATTTGCTGATTGTAAATTATCAGAGTCTCTGACTAGCTCCTGTGTACCATTTATTAGGCTACTGGGAAACAAAGGATGACTACTTTTCATCAGTGAACAAGATTACAGCCCTATTAAGTGACCAGCTTATTGTGGTACAATTATAGGTTTCTATTTAAAGAGTTCAAGCCAGACCTCATTAAGAAATCAAGCTGAATGTTCAGAGGAAAGGAAAAATCATCAGAAGAAAAGCTTATTTTCTGAAGAGATGCACCAAAAAACCTATTTGAAAGGAATATTTTCATCCTCTTAGGTTAAATGAAGAGAAGTTCAGATATGCAAGACTAATTACGAAGACACTTCCACCATATGACAGTGCCTAAAGGCAACCTGAAGCCTGGAGTCCCAGGGCCTGCTTCTCTCACTCACGGCTAGATGACTGTTTCAAGACTCCCCTAAATTGACTTCTGGAGAACAATGACCAGGTGAGAAAACACACACATGGGTTACTGCTCCTCTACATCAGGGCAAGAAGATGCTTTCACAGCACTCCCATGCTGCTGCTCTGAGAGCCTTCATCCAAGCTCCAGGAGACCTCTGCATCCATCCGGCATGTACTACCACTCACCCACTGCAGCAAGATGACTCGGTTAAAGTCTGCAGCACTGTTCTCAATGGATTTCCTTTCTTTACCCCTCCAGAAATAAAAACTGTACATAAAGCTTTACCTAAGCTAACTTGCATGGCGTTCTCTTGCTTTTATCTGCATCTCCTCACTGGTATCAAAGACTTGACATTTCTGCTTGAGAAATCTTTCCCTGGCTAACCCGCTTATCAGCAGTAATGAATACTCATGCAAACAGGTACAAAATTAAATGGCTTCTTTACAGTGATTATGATAGATTGAGTCGTGCTTAATCTACATAATCAAATTGCCTCTGTGTTCAGCAGTAATACCTTTTTGCTGCCCTGGGAGCAGGTTCAGCCTTGGTTCCTCTTTTGACAGCTTCTTTCTGAGAAACACTAACCATGACTGGAAAAGGGGCTACTTGAAATGCAATTATTTAACATAGCTGTATGAGGCACATCTTGAACTCTGCAATACGGCAAAGGAGGTCCAAATAAAAGGTGTCCCCTTTAGGGGAGGAGAAAAGTTCATGTAGGACACAAGGGAAAACAATGCACAAACCAATCTCCTCCAGCTACTATCCATGTACCTAGACATAGCTGGAGTGACCCTCCCAAGGTAGATAAAACATCTCTACTCAGCTAGCTGCAGTGAGCTACTACCAGTACTATAATTTCCTTTCCCTATGCAAGAGCATCATCTGCTTACAGGCTAATGAAAGAGAAGAATGTATTTTCCAATCTTCATCATGGCCAGATTCACATTTCGATCAAGCTGGCTAACTCTTGTCAAGGTGCCAGAAACAAAGGATGGCACAGGTATATAATAAAATCCTTGCCTGGAAAAATAAAAGGATTTGGCTCAGGGAAGGTTCTGAAATGCATCTCTGGGTGCAACTCGCATTTATCAGATCACTTAGGTTAAAAGTGCCCTGAAGCCTTTTCTACGTTTAAATATAGACCCATTTTACAGAGTAAAATGAGAAGTAAGAAATGGTTTTCCACACAAACTGTAAATAAGTGCCATTTAAAGGTATATTAAGCAGCCTATTTACATTTGTCCAAAACATGGCATTGAAAGAAGCAGAGCAAAGGTTTGTTTCCTGGCATACTTGCTAGGAGCTTTTTTGTTTGCCTGGGTTTTTCTGCCCCAAATTTTTAACAAAATTTTTAGTCTGCAAGCTAGGTAATGTTTAGAAATAAGCACTATGAGGGTAATCCTGATGCTAAATGCTAATAAGCACTTACGGATCATTTCTCTCTATTCTTATGGCTTTGACACAGATGGAAAGAAAGCACTGGCTGGACCTCTGTAACAACTCTAGAAAAAAGGTCCCTTTGTCTTTGTAAGCAAAGGAAAGCCAACACAAAGGTGGAGGAGAGTAAGGGGAGGGGGTAGGGAGGAAAATGGTGCCTGGAAAGGGCTGTTGGCACAGCTTGACTTTGACTAAGGAGGAAGTAAAAGCTTGAATTACATAAAAACAGATTTAAGAAAGAATCAATGACATTTCATCTGAAAGTTTAAGCTAAGTTTTAATTTAATTAGAATCCAAGATTTTGCACTTCAGTGCATGAAGTGGAGCACGTGTACTCAAGCTTCCCAAGATAACTGACAGATCTGAAACTTACTCATCTCCAAAGGTCAATTAAAGAACGATCCTTGAAAGCAATACTGTAGGGAAACCAAGGCAAGTTTGCTCCATTGGGAAGCCTGGGGAAAAGCTTCAGTGCCTGCATCCACAACCCCCCCTCCGAAACACTCCAGGTAGCAAACCGAAGCTATGACCCAGTGACTGTAGCACAGAGACAAGTGAAATAGCTTTGAACCAGCCTAGCAAGGCACAAACAAACAGCATGCCTACTGCAGTATAAAGCAGCTCTGGGACTGGTTTGCCACCCTGCACTGGGCTCTGCAAGGCTACTAGGCTGAAGCTGCTTCCATGCACACACCCTTTAGAAGAGCAGGCATGATCATCACCAGTGGGGAAAGGTAGGTGTGGTAACTCTTCTAACTAGGAAACTAAGGCAGAGTGACTCATCCAGGATCAACGTCTGCAATTAAGCCAGAAATAGGCTGTGGGTTCCCTGATTCCCACAGATGATGATAGCACTGCAAGGCAAAGGCCTCCCCTAGTTCATCTGAGCATCATAAAAAAAATCTGCCAGCTCTTAGGAAAGCCTGTATATATGAAGCTCATTTGAAAAAAAATCTCACACCAAATTTAAGAAATGTTATCAAAATGGAGAACAGAAGAGTTTCATCATTTAAGCAAGACTTCATGGACATACGTGACCTTTGGCTGTGCAGTAATTTGATTTCCTAAGAACATGCGCAAACTCTCAATTAGGTCAGAGAGGACCAATGTACTGGTATGGGAGGGAAAAGAAATGTGCCACTGTAGTGAAGAGTATTTCCCATCTTGGGGGAACTGGAGATAGGATGCAAGGAAGCATCAGGGCCTCTTGGCAAAAGTAAGCAAGGCTGCTCACTTGATAAGTAGAGCAGGATGGCATACACCACAGGCAGAGATAAAACACAGAAGCAAAACACTCAGCCAGTGGCTCTCAGGTTACAAACAGCCTTTTGCTGCTTCCTTTACAAATGAGAGCTAGGTACCGTGGCTCCTATGGGAGAAACAGGTTAATTTAGAAGAAGCCCAGGGAAAAGCAGAGGAATGATGGAAAAAAAGGAATTACCCGAATAGCAACAGATTCTGAATGCCGTTTAATGGAGTGAAGCCTGAATGTTATTTGGTGCAATCTTGATGGGCCTGATTTAACTATCACATTTTCACACAGTATTTTTTATGCTGCTTGACAGCCCTTGATGGCAGCTAAGCAGGTCTTTAGGAGTAAAGCACATTAATTGGAGAAAAGACTGATAAGGAGTGGATGGCAACAGAAATAATATCAGGAGTGAGACATCACTGTTAGCCTATTGCCCACAGAAAAGCTGCTCAGGTCAGTGGACAGGACAACGCGAAACAAAACCACTTCAGTGAGAAGTTACGGAAGGATGCTCCTGGACCCACAGGCTCCTACAGCATGTTTTTATCCAGCAGAAAGATGGACAACTTCCTGCAGCCACTCTTCATCTGTGTATCCTTAATCCTTCTAAATCCCAGCCAGAAACAAGTTGGTGACCCTCATGGCCACCATTCAAACTACAACAGCCCA
Source organism: Psilopsiagon aurifrons (assembly GCA_025447955.1). Lineage (NCBI taxonomy): Eukaryota > Metazoa > Chordata > Aves > Psittaciformes > Psittacidae > Psilopsiagon > Psilopsiagon aurifrons. The sequence continues at coordinate 66,514 of JAOEHY010034203.1, read as the reverse complement.
TTTTTTACTTTTAAATCCAAAGCACAGTTTCAGACACCTGGATTTATTTCTGATTTGATTCAGAAACATCTATCTGAAGTGAGTTTATGCCAATGAAAAGTGAATCATGGCTGTGGGGGCAGTATCTTCATATCGAAACAGACTGCTAGACGGTACCCATCCAAGACACTATCTTTGTGAATGCAACATCTCAGGACATCAATTATGCAATGTTTCACTTTAGCTACTTAGACTTACTTAGGATGAGCTCCTTTCCTCCCCCTCCAACAAGCCCATTAAATATCTGATCTGCAAACCCTTGCACATACAAGAGAGTTTCTTGCTCAAGGGTTTGTTTTTTTTTCTTTTTTTTTTTTTTGGTAAGGTTTTCAAGAGCACTCTGAATTTAAAAGCAGCACTTTTTTCTCCAGAAAAGCCCCGTGCTGAAAGGCCACTCTTAAAAGCTGCATCAGGACTGCCTATGACATTAACACATATGCTACATATATTAACTGTCACTGGAACAGTTGTTGAGGCGACTGCAGCCCGGGCTTGCCTCTTTTACATATCTCCTCATCCAAGTATGGGGGCTGTATTTCAGTGACCAAGCCCATACAGACACACTAACACTGAGATAAGGCTCCAGAGTAAGTATCTGCAGGGGCTGCTAATGCACCCACAAAAAAACATTGCCAGAAATACAATTCTGCTTCTGGGATTTCAGATGCCAAGCAGAGAAATCCATCACCCAGCTGGAAGAGTTAAGAGTACAGCAGTTCCTGCTCCCCCAAAATCCCCCAGCGTTTCAGTCACCATGCAGATCTTCATGTTCTCATGTTAATCTGCAATACCTATAAACAGGAAAATATTAAGTGCAAACCCTCAGCAATGCTATTTAATGAGAAAGCAGGAGAAATCCCTTTCAGACCCAGCTGGGTGCCTTAGCAGAGAGCTTACCCCATCTGGTAGTGCCCTCCAGCATACAGCACTCACAAACTCGTTTGTGTCATCTTCTTTACGGTCCTTGTCCAGGACACTTTTGACTGTATCAAACTTGAATGTCAGCAGTGTCTTTGAGAGGCCTTTATAGTATAGGTAGAGGGAATTATTTTCACTTCCTGGAATTAAGAAAATAAATACACAAGATTAGGTTCTGGTAGCAGGAACAGAAATAAGGCTTCTTAGCTCTTTCACTGTTTATGACAAGAACAGACATTTCCTCCTTGTAGTTACCATGCTTATGGTGCCCTGGCAACTGGGAGCACTCCACGGCAAACTTTTGCGATGCTTAATAACAAGACCAGGTTTTATTACAAGACATCTGCAGTATGCAGCACACTTGCAAAACATACAGGATCCCAACTGTCTTCCATGACTTCCTTAGGGCAGAGCATTTGGAACAGAGCAGAGCATCTACGCTACCACATGAAATATTGCTACACCCAGCCTGCTTGGCATTACAGCTCAAAGGCAGGTAGCACTGTGTTTGTTTTTCTTGCTGTAATCAAGTATGACAGTTTGGTCTGTGGAGATTTAAGTAAGAGAGACTAGACAATATGCAGGCTTTATTAAGAAATCCTTCCCAATTTTTGTCTTGCAAGCTGTACAGAGATCAGAGAATACACAGATCCTCTCTTCAGTGCTGGCACAGCTGTCCTGCTCATCCCAGCTATCAGTCTGTCACTGCTTTCCCACCCACACCTGTGGATTTACAGAAGTTCAACAGTCCAACTTAAGAACTTATGTGGTGAAAGGACAGAAACGGCCAAACAAGTAACTGCTGCAAGATAATTCAGTCTTCTAGGGAGCTGTTCACAGTAAGGGTGTATTGCTTTGTCACACAGAATGCTGTACCATCAAGTACAGGATCCTTGTGTGGTAAAGGCTACTGCCCTTCCTTAGAAAGAGGCAGGAGTTTATGTCTGTTGTTAAACTTGAAAGACAAGTCATATCAATAGCAACTACACTAGTAACTGATTTTTGGTGACAGCAAGTCTGAATCATCATATACAAAGGACTCATCTGAAATAGGAGGAAACTGGCAACAGACCCTCTTAGGTCAGGGCTCCTTACACCATTCCCTGGGAAGGTAAAGAGGTTTGGAGGTTCAGAATAATCCTTTATTAAAAAGCCCATGCAGTTATATAGCACAATTGCTGGCATGCTTTCCAACTGGAGAAGCACCAGCTTTAAGGAGTCCTATTAGCATTTGTCAGGATGCTCTACTCACCGCAGGCAATGTAGTCTCCATTGGATGCAAGCCCTACAAAATTCTTCTCGTTGATGTGACCCTTGAAGGAGCGCAAGCAGTGAGGCTTCCCTACATTCCACAGTTTCAGCTGACTGTCTGTTGACCTAAAAACAATACTTAAAAGTTACCCTTCTGCCATACAGCCAGAAATCCTTGCTTGCAATCCTGCTCCTTAACACCCTCCTTGCACTGTAAGCATAGGCAGTCTTAGTGCACTCCAGAGTTATCACACTTTCAATCATATGCAACTCAGCTTAGCTTGGAAAGGTATCACGTTATTTTAGAAGCCTGCCAAAATGCATTATGATTCAATAAAACTTCCTCAAGTATTATTCTTCCTTCCTTCTATCAATAGCACGCTCTTCCACTGAACTCTTCAGACTCTGGGTTATCACTGACTTCTCTAGATCCTCACAGACCTAGGACACACAGATTATTTATTTATTTTTTTAAAGCCTCTACAGCATGGACAAAATCTGTTCCCTTCTCCATGCTGGCTGCAATTCTCATTCACGCTTTTGCAGAACTTGGGAAGCAAGCAGTCTCCTCCCTCTCAAGCTGCTCTGAAAGCATGCTCTCCTCCTCCTGCCCAACACCAAGCTGCAGCATATAAAAATCTATGGAGGCTCAGAGTTGCTATTAGCATTAATGTGGTTTTCTCACATGTAATTGAGACTGAATGGATACAGATCCCTAACTTCCACTTTTTTTACCTTGGCAGCAAAGCTAAATAATTGCTATTAAAAATATAAAGACTCTGTTGGGATTAAACCAAAACTGATGTTTTCCATTGTTCCCCCACATGCAAACATACCTGCCTTCAAAATGTGTTTCTATTTACTCTGCAAATATTTTCCCTTTGGCAAAAGAAAGGAGACAGAGATACCTTCCTCTGCCTGTCAGCGCTCAACCGAAATAGGAATACCCCAGGTTTCAGTAAGATACACGATTAATTTCTTCCCTCAAACCTGAGGGGACATGACCCTCTCTTACTTTACAGGCGTTGATCTCTGGAAGTTGCCAGGCTCTGATATTTAGGCACTTGCTGACTTACAGTGAAACACTCCATAGCAGGGATACAAATGGTGATTTGGTGGGACTGGATCCTCACATAGCACCCTTGAGGAAAGGCATAATGCTGTTCTAATCTTAAATTTAAAAGATACTGGGAGCAGGCCCTATCAGGCTTCTGGGTGGGAGGGA